>JAAEAF010002102.1:0-150656 GCA_011037195.1 Triatoma infestans | reverse complement strand
TATTTTTTTGGATTCAGCAGACCTCAAAACGGATATTTCCGGTGAAAACTCGATATCGAAAATTTGACACGATTACAATATACTTCCTGTTACTAGGCGTAAGAGTAAGTAAAAAAACTGACTGCCCCATAATGACCGGCAAACAAAAAGGAAAACTTCTATCAGTGTATTAAATTCAATCTCATCAATAATAGGTCCATAAAAAGTTTATTTTAAGATCATCTTAATGAGTAATTTAACGATAGTCATAAATAAGTGGTTAAACATGAAGGCCACTGAAGCTTAAATGACACAATTAGACTGTAAATGTTTGACGTAAGTAATTTGTAAAGTTATTTTTAGGTTTCATAAAAATTTTCTTGGTACAAACAATTTATTAATTAATTATGTAATAGAATTTGTATATAGAAGTAATGAACTTTTTTTTTATTACTATCATTATGGTCAACAGGCGTCGGCTAAATAGAAATTAGATGGATAGCTTGGGTAGATAGTAGTGGGCGATGGTTAGTAAAGTGCAGAGTAAATTAAGAGTGTAATTAAAGTGTGTTAGAGATTGCTACCAGGGGTGATTGTAAAATAGAAAGTAAAGAAGAGGCAAGTAGTAGTTCTATGGAGGGAGGAATACTGATGGATGGATACAGTAATGTATTTATCGAGCAAGTGATTCAATGATGACTTCTGCAGCATCTCTCACACTAATTTGAGCAGTTTGCCACTTTCCTTATTGGTATCTTCAAGGCTGGCTTACATAATCCCAATTTTTTTGCAGCAATTAGTATCAGCTAACTTACAAAACTATAGAGATAAATGAAAGTGTTCATATAGAGCCAAGACCACAAAAAAATGGTTCATCATCCGTTTGAGTGGAAACCTAAATATGGCGCTACTGTGACGAAAAGTAAAACTAAATTGGATCTTTCAAAGGTCGCCACTTTTTAGACTTTACCTCAGGATGATATTTTCTATTCATTAGAGAGGGGGGGGGGGATTATTACCAATTTTTATGAACCTCAAACCAAGCATTAATGGCCAGAAATATTGTCTAATGTCTGGACCTCACATAGAAATTCTGTTCGAAATTCCAAAAATTTTGGTTTTGTTTAAAGTTTGGTGTAATTGGGTATAATAATTGCAGAGAGTTTGGAAATTTTAATAGCAAAGAATTCTGAACATGATACCGTCATTATTTTTGAAAAACAAGAACGTGATCTGGGTGTAAATAAAAAATCCAAAAACGAAGCTAATCCATTCTAGATTTATTCCTACCCGCTAAAATTGGACCATAATGTTAAGATGGAAAGGGCTGAGGCTTATGCTATTCTTTATGGCCAACAATAGGTAAAGACTATATGAGGATCGGTACGTAGTTGGAGCCACTGGAACTAGGAAATCGAACTAGAAAGAAGTTCCTCATTCTTCAGATGATTTTGGTAATTATCCACATTTGTGATTGGGAAACTTTACTTACAGCCCAAGGCATTATAGACCTAGGCTGAGATGGATAGCCTGAATAGCATTTTGATGATTTCTCTTCTGCTGGAGAAAATATGTAGATAGGAGGGGAAAGAAATCATGAGACATCGAATCGTCTTATTCTATGTGGAAGGGAGAAGTCTTATCACCAGTGTATTTTTATCTGTGAAAAATAAAACAGAGCTAAAGTGTATTTTATTTATAATCCATGATCTAAAGAACCATCAGGACGAGCCGATTATTTAGCCTATTACATTATTTGAATCTTTTAAAGTATAATTGGCCATCTTACAGTATTTGGCTAAAGAACCTCAGTTATGTCACACTCACTTAAGCCTTATAACATTTGGTTGCTTACCGCCGTAATGAGGTATGTTAAGAATCCTTTTCCAAGTACCTTCATCATCCATTGCGTACTCTTCAGAGGGTAAATTTTTTTTACTTACTTACTTAACAGGCGTCTCCCTTCATTTGGGTTGCCGTCAGGTCACTTCCTCTCTCCATCTCTTCTTGTCTCTCCAATCTCCATCCCTCAGACCCCTGCCGGCCATCTCCTCCTCCCATCTTCTTGCCGGTCTGCCTCTTCTTCTGTTCCTCTGAGGGATCCATCCTCTAATCCTCTCTGGCCATCTTTCCGGAGGCATCCTTCTGAGATGTCCATACCACACCAATTTCCTTTTATTTATTCTTTCCTCAACTGTTTCATTTATTTCCCTTTTCTTCCTTATTTCTATATTCCTTACCTTATCCATTCTGGTTTTCTGAACACATCGCCTCCAGTAGTCCATCTCTATCATGTTCATCTTCGCACGTATCTCCGAGTAGTGGTCCAGGTTTCAGCTCCATACGTGAGGATTCCTTCAATAATGGAATAAAAAATTCTTCTTTTATTTTCTCTTGAAAGGGTTTTGCCCCATAGCAACGGATGAAGCATTCTTATTGCCTTGCGGGCCTGTTTACTTCTTTCCAGCACCTCTTCTTCACATCCTCCCGCCTCATCCAAAACAGTTCCCAAATATTTGAAGGATTTCACCTTCCTGCATTTATCCTCTTCAACATACAAATCCTCATCCTCATTCCCTTCTATGACCATATATTCCGTTTTTTAAAAAATTTATCCTCATCCCCCAGGCTGGGCAGCATTCCTTCAATTTCCTCATCATTAACTCCATATCTTCCCTATCCTGGGCCACTACCACCTGATCATCCGCGAAAAACAAGGTACAAAAATGATCGTTACCCATACCTTTACATTTCTTTAACCAGTCCTTCATTACCCTCTCCAAAATATATTTGGAGAGGGTAATGAAGGGAATGAGTAGAGATGAATTTAAGGATAAAATGGAAAAGCTGGCGGAAAGGGAGGTGCGATTGTGGAAGAAATCTTTTTTATAAAAAGAAAATAAGAACAATGATAATTTTAAGACATTGTGTGTCCTGATTTAGTTTAGTTAGGATATCTTCAAAGCCTTTGTTAAGCATTCTCGTTATGATACTCTTGACCATGATACTAAACTGATTTCAATTAAACATCTCATATTTTCCTTTTAGGATAATAATTCCTGTTCCCTCAGCTGGGAAAACTTCAGTGGTTTGCTATCAGGCGACATTTCACCCATATTGCAACAAGCGACAAAGTAGTGTTGCTTTGGCGAGAAAATGAAAAATTGAACCAAAACTTGTTTTTAATAACTTTATTTATAGTATTATTGAAATGTTTGTTTGCTACTATATTTTTTGAATGATCTTAATTTAGAAAAAAAGATTTGCCCAAAGTTGAATTAGACGATGTAAGAATTAAATTATGCTAATTTGTAGAGGATGAACTATGTTCTAATGAACGATTTTAACAATCATTATAATTTTAAACAAATTAATGTATAACTTTTTGAATGTTATGAGATACACTTTTCTTAAAAAAAAAATGAACCTTTAAGAAAATTATTACCTTAGTGAAAAGAGCATTATAAATTATAATTATTTTAAGTTCAGGTAAGTGAATAATAATTAAGACTATTTACGGTTCATAAATTTTCATTTTCTTTTTTTTTAATGTAACTTTTTTTTTTATTATTAAGATTATTAAGTGATAAAGTTCAAAACATGAAAGAGCGTAAACTTCGGATGCCAAAAGTATGAGATTGCGAACTTGACTTTAGTTACAAAAACTATAGTTTGACTAGTGCTCAGAAAAAAGGAATTATTATACTAAAACGAAAATATGAGATGTTTAATTGAAGTCAGTTTAGTATCAGTGGTCAAGAGCATTATAACGAGAAGGCTTAACAAAGGCTTTTAAGACAACCGAACTAAACTACACCAGGACACACAATGTCTTAAAATTATCATTGTTCTTATTTTCTTTTTATAAAAAAGATTTAACCTTTGGCGAGTACGCGATGGATGATGAAAGTATTTGGAAATGATTGATAAACATTTCTCATTACGGCGGTAAGCAACCAAATGTTATAAGGCTTAAGTGACTGAGACAAAACTGAGGTTTTTTAACCAATTGTTGTAAGGTAGCCAACTTTACTTTAAAAGTTTTAAATAAATTAATAGGCTAAATCATCGGCTGTTCCTGATGGTTCTTTAGATCATGGATTACAATTAAAATACACTTCTTTTACATTAAATATTCTTTATCTCGTTCTAATTGATAAATGAAGAGTTCACCCAAACATTTGTGCCTTTACTGATTACTCGTCCTTTTAACCTGGTCAGCTCTGTTTTATTTTGCACAGATAAAAATACTCTGGTGATAACTCTTCTCCCTTCCATAGAATAAGACGATTCGATGTCTCATGTTTTCCTTACCCCCATATCCAAATATTTTCTCCACTAGAAAAGAAATCATCAAAATGCTATTCAGGCTATCCATCTGAGCCTAGGTCTATAATGCCTGGGGCTATAAGTAAATTTCCCTATCACAAATGTGGATAATTACCAAAATCATCTGAAAAATAAGGCACTTCCTTCTAGTTCGATTTCCTAGCTCCAGTGGCTCCAACTAAACACCGATCCTGTTCCTATTGTTGGCCATAAATTAGGTGGAACTATTTATAAGAACTTGAAGTGGTAAACAGACCTAATGGGAATTTTATAATCACATCACATATCTCTCCTTCCAAATAGTGCTAAGACTTATCAATACACTAAGCCCGCAAGGGATATCTGTTGCATGCAGTTACTTGGCGAGTAGCGACCAAGGGTTATGATGGGTTACCATAGCTCAGTACTCCATGCACTTCGTCAGAACAGTACATAATACACTTAAACTACATAGCATCTACACTTTACAGACAAGGACAAACACAGTACACAAACTAGAGTCTCCGTCCCTAGTTAATTGGAGAAGGAAGGGATTAGCTCAGTGGTAGCGCTCTGGACTAGCAACCGGATGTCCCGGGCTCGAATCCAGCATGCTGCCCCTAGATTTTTCTCTTCCTAGGAGCCTCTACAACTCACTGTCCGGTGAGTCTGCAGCTAGAGAACACTGCTTGGCTCCGGGGGGCACAATAGATCTTTCAGGTCGCAGTGTGATGATCCCTTTCGACAATCAACAATCTAATCAATACACTAGATACATGATTTCCTCAAGGTTCTGAACCATGACCGGCCAGAAAGGAATCGACGAAAAAGAAGGTAAATACCAGTTTAAGGCTATTGTAATGTCATATCAATGTCAAAGTGGCTCCAGCCAGCCGCTATCTTCACAAAAGATAACAAGAAGGAAGGCCCAGCCGGCCCTGTCTTCAAGACAAGGGCTGCGCAGAACAAAAAGCCTTTTCAATACAAGGATCATTATTGAACAGAAGCCAGCTGGCCGATTCAAGGCTACCAGTCTTTGAAAATCACCGATGGGCGGCCATCTGTCGCCAAAGCTGGCCACTGACCTAAATTACACTGGTCACCGACCTGGCCAAGGTCGCACACTACGAGAGATGTCTAAGTGTGAGAACTACTTACACACCTGACAGTGTGTGAGTAATACTAATATAAACTTCGCCCCACTGGAGGAGGAGATGAGTATCATCAGCATTATCATTACATCAGTAATATCATTACAGTTTCTACGAGCAGCAGTTCCGCGAGCGCATCTCTATACAAGGTTAAAAATTAATTCTATCAAACATTTCATAGTTGTGCATATTAGTTCTATTTATTTTAATCATTTTTAAATTAGTTGTTGTTTATCTCTTTAAATTATTTATTTATTTCTAACAGTTTATATTAATTGTAGTTACCATTTCACACATTCAATTTATTGTAAAAATATAGTCTATTTTTGTAAAATCAGTGTTTAGTATTTCAAGTAATAACTAATTCTAAACTAACTTCCGCCTAATAAATCCCTCTTCAAGACATCTGACTTCATACCTCTGGAATCCGATAATCGATTCCACTACACTATGTTCATATAAGTTTATATAAAATTAATTACTAAGTTATATAATTTTCTAAGTGCTCCCTTAGAAAATGTTTTAAATACAATATGTTAAAAGTCTCTGGGAGGTTGTGATCTTTGAATTTACTATACAAAATATGGTGATTCATTCAATTTATATCCTAAGTTCTTTCACTCAATAAACAGATTCAAACAGTTATTCCAAAATAAAATTTATATAAGTAGGTTTCACAAAATAACTAACTGACAAAAAAAAACTATAACAACGCCAATTATCTCGTTCCAGGTGATCAAACAGTAACCACACCGATAGAGCTAACTATTAGCCGATAACATTATTTTGCGCCCTACAAAATAATTTTACTAAGTTTATATAATATTTTGGAAATACTTTATATAAATAAAAAAAAAAAAAACTATACGTTACCGAATCGGCATCAATCCAGAACATAACCGACTTTGGAAATCTAATTGGTCCGCCTAATTGGGATCCACCTCGTTGATCCCGTTGTTCTTTCAGTATTTCCGAATGAGGTCTTCTTCTTTGTGCAAACACTTGTAACGATCTGTCAACATTAATTGAATTTATTATTTAAAGAAAACCTGAAATAATTTGCAAATAAAAAACATGCTTATTGTTATGAATAATGGTTTCATTCATTCTTTGCTTATTTAAGATATAAAATAGATGTCTTCAATAAATACAGAAGATGCCCTCATAATTGGAAAAAATAAAGTGTTAACCAGGAATTATGATCAGAGATATTTTCCATGATAGGCTGCTTCTTTTCGTGGTCATCGTCCGGTTTTGGGCGTTCGCCCATCATCACGATATTTTGTGAAAACAGCGTGATTAACATAGACTTGCACAGAGCAAATTAAGTTGATACACTCCACCTACCACAACAACTTCTTTAGCATTAAACAGATCTGCTTAGAGTTCAATTGATATAAAATGTAAATAAACTTTGGACATCAATTTGGTTATTATTCGTTGAAGAATTTGTTATTTCAATCCAGATGAAAATAAACACAATATTTAAAGCAATATAACAGGGGGGGGGGATTAGGTAACTTTCATTAAGGCATTGATTTGAAAAAGCAGATTACGTATCCAGTCATAAGGATTTGGGAAGGGACTAATGTTAGTATAGCATGTAAAGAGTCGTTAAACTAAGACCTAATAAAAGGAAATCCGGAGAACAAAGGTTGTACATATCCCCCGCCTCACGAGCTTATTTAGAATAGGCACACTGCACTTCCTTGGCAAACTCGGTAGCATTGTCTTGACGCTTTGTTAGCGAGTTGCGAAAAAACAGAATCCTTCCTAACATTCCGCCAAATTTGTATTTATTATTTGTACTATCATGTATCCTCCAATTCACTTTGAAAATAGTAATAACAAATGTAGAAAGTTGTATGTGCTAACGTTTTGAAAAATGGATTAAGCGCTCATCAGAGCATTGGGTTTTTGTAAAAATATTTTTACCCTTTTTATTCAATATTTTATAAATTTTGCGCTAATTAAAACATGAAACAAAAATTAACTAGCTTTACCCTCTTTAGCCAACTCAATGATGTTCAAAACTACGTTCGATGCCGTAATCAATGCGCAATGTAAAGAGATATTAACATTGTAACAGATAATAAAAATCGAGCTTTCCACTGAGTCAGAAAGGGTTTTTCGGAATTGGATTGAGGCACTGGATGCCTTCCTGGTTAGGAATTCCATACTCAAGCACCAAAGAATGATTTCAGTCCTAATACTGCACAGTTTCTCGCAAAGAGGTATCTGCTTCATAAATACCACAAAAGTGGATAACGTTGTGTTCATTTCTCGTAAAAATAACTGACCAATTTGCGTCTCGTTGTTACTAAATTCTAGGCAAAGATGATTTAATTTGGTTCAATAAGCCTTGATAGGACCGGTATTAGCTCAGTGGTAGCGTACTGGATTTGGGACAATGAGGGGGCAAAAAGAGTGACGCTCTGAGATGCTCTCCCTATAGGAATAACGTGACAGTACTGCCCGGTAGCTGACAGTGTATCATGAGAAGGCTCTGGAAACCCAAGAAAAGAATAAAAGAAGTTTACAAAAACAAAATTTATTTGTTTACTTATTTTTTACCAGAAACTTCTTACAAATATAAAATTATGTGATGAAATTTTCGATCTTGGAACTTTGCCCCTTTCTGGGGCAATACAATTTTTTTTTTTTTACTGCAGTTTATGGAAATAAAAAAAATTTATGGATAGGATTTTAAATAAACTAGACCGCTATTGTTAAGCGAATCTTCTAAAAGAGAATAACGAAGCAGTTAAGAGGAAAGAAACAAAGATGTGAGGGCTATTCTACCTGCTCATTTTTACCTGCTAGGTCAATAAGCTTGGCTGTGAATAGCTATCCTAGACTCAAAGGGAGGAAAAAAAAGATAAAATCTAAAGTTTCCAATTTTAGCCAAAGTAGAAATAAAAAAGATACATAGTTCAGGGAAGACAAATTGCAATGCCAGTTCACACCAAAAAGAAACGAACAATTCACAGTTACGTCGGAGAAATTAATACCAACTTGATTTTAACAGACAGAAATATTTTATGAACTATAAGGATAGACTTTTTCGTAGCATATTTTCTTTTAATGATCTATATTAATAGAGAAGCGAACCTAATGTGAACTTTTCAAGTAACCAGGATAATTACATTCATTTCATACATGAGATGCTAGCTATATGAATTCCAAATATTTCTTATAGCTCTCCTTCAAGCAAGTGAACAGGTTAAGTACACAAAAACATTTCAAATAATGCTAACAAGTTTATTTTTAAAATGGTATCTAGATTAACTACAAATTATTTACTTTCTTTTAGCTGAAACAAGAATTTTTAGCGTTCAGGCGGGCGTTTAAATCTTGAGTTTAAACAATTTATAAACAAACAGATATGTGAGAAAGTATATTATATAAAAAAAGAAAATCTTAAATAACTCAAATCTTTTTCCTACTTCTCTTAAATTTCAAATTTTGCTCATATATTTTAACATAAATAAAATGTGGGTGGGTGGGGGATGTAAACCTACCAACAAAGGTTGGTAGAGAATGTTTACATTGAAATGAGCGCCAACAATGAACGAACATATTTGAATTTTAACGTATCAGATTTCTCAGAATCACCTGAAAACAAATTTTTTCAGGAAAATGGTACAAATAAAAGTGATACGTTTCTATGTTGTATATAAATTTGCAGCAAGCATTCAATTTTTTCGTTCTAATAATTCGTGAAAATCATTATAACCGTTTTCGAGAACCTATTTATTATTTATTTTAAAAAGTATTTAGTAAAACTGCAGAAGGTGGCTTTTTCTATTACACGATAAAATAGTTTAAAATGTTAATACGGCCGATACTGAAATATGCAGCGGGAGACCTGTACCATTTCAAAAACTAAAAACCTTTTTCTTTTATATATTGAAGATTCCTCAAAACATGGTATTTCTGATTAAACACAATTTCATAATTAGAAAAGATCTTAATACTTGCTGTTATTTAAAAGAAAATGAAAAAAAAAAACGGTTTTTTAAAGACCTATTAGTTTTCTCTTTACAATTTTACATTTTTCCCAGAATTTAATTTATATAGTTCTGGAGGGTAGGTAAGTAGGCCTGCTCGAAAGGCCACTTTAATTTAATACATTGTACAGTCTCAACACGTTTTAACAACAATTAAGGAAAAAAGTAAATTAGTAATAAATATTCCATTTAAAGCAAAAATGTGTTAATTGGTTGAAAAGCTATAAAAAAAAGAAAGGAAGTCGTTTTAGTGTTTAATGCCGTTACTTTTATTTATAATCTAAAAAGTGAATCTGAGAGAGAAGTTGGGAAACTATAAATTTAATATATACAGTGGAAAATGTTTAACACGAAACTGACGGGGGACCGAAATAATTTTTTCATGTTAAACGATAAAAAAAGCGGGTTGTTTTCGTCCCGATTTCTTTGCCATTGTACATGTAATAAAAATAAGTTTATGTATTAAAATTAAAAAAAAAAAAAAAAAACACACACACAAACTTCGCACAGAATTCGAAAACTAACTGAAATATTTTGACAATGGCGGTGCCTTTACCTACTCAAAAGACAAGCGATCAATTTTGTTCCGTCTAACGAAAAAAAAATAAGCCGGGAAGTGAAATCTTTTACATAAAAGGGGAAAAAAAATGTATGAAATTACATAGTATTTTTGTCGGGGCCGCAGTATGATTTCCTGTTAAACGATTTTTCATGTTAAGCGTTTTTGTGTTAAAGATTTTAAGTTTATATATTTGAAAAAAAAAAAAATCTAAATAAAAATAACATCAAACTAAATTTATTTCCAAATAATTATAGTTTTTCTTAAGATAAATAAACAGACTGGAAGTATAATATTTTTTTTTTTTTTTTTTATCAGCGCAACATATTAACGATAAAGTTAAGTTTACAAAGTATAAAATTCAGTGAAGAGGCACAATCTTTTTCAGTGTGCTTGGTCGACGCGAGAATAATTTGGTTCAGTCTAGAAACAAGTTAAGCGTATAGTTCTTTCCGCTTGTACGGCAACAGTTTGGTATATAGTTTGATAAATAATACGAACTTAGCAACTTTTCTTTAACAATAGTTTGGGAAAAGTTTTTAAATAGCTTTGACAAGAAGACAGATAAGTCCCTTTTTTTATTTTATTTTTTTATTTTGTTTGCAATGAGGAAGGAAGTTTAAGGAAGGAAATTCATTTTAACTTTAGCTTTATTAATAGATAACAATTGTGGAGATTTTTTTTTGTATAATTTCATTTTATTTTCAAATAAATTCGTTGATGCACCAATCTTCATAAATAATAAATATATATTATTATATATAGTAGCGTTGTTTTGGGTAACTTCATTTTTTATCAGGTTTTATATGCTGGATTTTATTTTTCCACAGAATGCAGTGCATGCGACAAGATCTGTTTTGCCGCCCCCCACCCCCTACTGAAGCCAGGCTGTAGCAGCCCTTCCAAGTCATTTCTCTAAGAAATTTTAGGATCTACGGAAGTTTTAGGAAAGTTAGCTTCTCCTCCAATATCAGGTATGTATCTAGGCGTCCTATAAACCTTCTTTGGATGATTACATGCAGCCCTTCTGGAAATGTATTGGCGTTACTTGCATCACCCTCCCCCCAAATGGAATCTTCAGGTGCCATCGCATTCAAAGCCCAGATTTTTCCAGTAGTGCTCTCAGACCTTTTCCGATCATAATTGCCTACAAAAGTCTTGGTCTTAGCCTGGCTATTTTTACATTGGGATATAGGGATATCTCTTTGCCTCAATATCTACACACACCATTTGATAGAATTTGGTACAAAGAGGCCTACATTTACAGCATTATTTCCCAAACTTTATTTCATATAAACATTAGACGATAAATCCCACTAAAGCAGAAGAAAGGAATTTGCTACAAATAACACCAAAGCTTCTTTGACCTTGAAGTTCAAGTTATGGCTACTTTGCAAATCATGCAGCTGTAAGCGAAAAAGTATGATTATGAAGCTAAAGTTCGCCTATTGGGAAGGTGCTAAGATTCCTAAAGAATGGATTAGTCCATCATCTACGTTTGCAATGCGATCTACAAAGAAAACTGAATTCCATCTCTTTTCCCCTTTAACTAACAACTTGAATCACTCTTCAGATTGTCTAAATCAGGGGACGTAAACTGACGACTTTGATTTCTTTTCTAAAAAACAATGTTTCTAATATTTTTTAGGAGATTAATACAGAAAAAAATTCCATCTTCTAAAAACCATTACTTTTGTCAGACTATTTTTTTGTAATATGTATTATAAAAATGATGTAACTGAACTTATAATATAAATGGTTAAAAATTTAAATTTTATTAAATGCTGTTAATAGTTTATATAACTCGTAAAGGCTCAGCAACGTATATGCATTTGTTTAGACCCTTTTATTTTGGTTAACAGCATATGGTCCGCGTCTGATATATGTATCTAATTGACTGGCCCTTTGCTACTTTGAATCTGAAACCCTTAGTCCCAATAAATGAATGATGTTCTTCAAATTCACGTCCCACACAATCAGTATACTTTTTTGCTCAGTGACATCACCAGACAATTTCTGAATCTAACCAATAATTCTGAATTAAACTTAACATCTAGTAGAACAAAAATATACATCACAGATTTTTAAGTGATACACTGTTTTACTTTGTGATCATCGATCCATGTTTTGGATGTTCACTCATCTTCAGGATTCCTTATAAACAATGTCATATCATAATCAATGTGATAGTCACAGGGCAAAATCAGTTATTCAATATCGCATTGTATATTACGTGATCCTCAAGATAAGTGAACATCCAAACCCAATCGATGATCACAAAAAGAAGAAGGCTACCATGGAATAAAACTTTGTTTTGCATTATTGGACACTTGTTTGTAAATTTTTGTCATGATGGAGTCTTAAAGTATCCATTACAATGGGAGTGAATTTTTAAAAAAGACACCTATTAAAAAAAATGTTTACAACATAACATAACCTTTTCAAAAAGGTCGTTAACAAAATACGGGATTTTTATAAAGAATCAAAAATAAAATAAAATGGAATTAAATGTGAATGAAACAAAAGGAAAATAGTAACCATTAAAAAAATAAATTTAGGAACGCCCCAATTAACAGTATTAATTACCAAGTGATACAGGTTAATTGCTAGTTTATTAAGATAGCAATGAAATATGTGATGTGAAACCGCCCACATCTACTAATTTACCCGACCTTATGTTGCAAGAAATAGCGACAGTATTTATCTTATTGAACAATAATGTTTCGATTGATAAACTTTATAATCAATTGGAGGCAAATCAATATCACAGCCGAAACATGTGTAATAACGTATAAAACGTTTTGAATTATAGCAATTATCTTTTATTCAGAATGTTTTGATAACTCTCGATATTAACCATCTTCTATATTAGCCTTCTTCTGAAACAATCAAGAAAAACATAGCTATGACTAAACACAATCTTCACAGAAGTATTTCCAGGCCATACAACACTATTAAACAAAACGAGAGCAGTTACTGCACTGCGATATTAAGACCAGTGGCAAGCAATATGAATTGTTAGCATTAAATCAAACAAAAAATAAAAAAAAAGAAAAATTAATGAATTGTGATCATCATTACACTGAGAGAATGATGACTAAGAAAGAATGTGTCCCTAAACTATTATTATTAAAGTTTTGACCTTAGCCGAATTGTCTCCTATGGTTTGATGAACTTGGTCTCGCAGGCAAAATGAAGTTTGAAAATGGAATATTTTTCTTCATTAATTGTTATTACAGATTTTTACCTAGTAAAAATTAATATCACTAGATGAGTCATATTTTTATCTGATTGGACAGTGTTTTTTATTGAATGGACAGTTGTATATTACCTCACTGGACATATCAGTATTTTTAGATTTAAATTTTTAACATTCTTTGTGTTAAATTATACGATCTCATCATGGTTTTAAAGCTTATTAAATGGGGAAATATCAATAACATTCTGAAGGCAGTGGAAATCTGTTGACAATAATTATTGGCTCTAACTGTGAAAGAAGGTTTGTCATCAAGACAGATTTTCAAAAAAGAATCTTCAATGAAATACATGTTTTAAAATCTCTTGGGTGCGAGATAACTTATTTTAAGAGAGTAAATCTGCTAATTCAAAAAACCCAAGAAGTTTACGGGCAAAATTAGCCCGAAACAATTGTAATATAAAAATCTTTCAGGCGGTCACGACGCCCGTTGCCATTTAAAATACTTAGATGTTTGAGATGAGACCGAGTCAGTGGGTTTGTTGTTAACCGACGTTTCGCCCATATTACAATATAATTCTTCAGGGTAGTGTCGCCTCTAAAGCTGAAACAAACCACTGATGCGGTCTCAACCAAAAGATCAAAGTGTTTTATTTATATTGTAAACTATAAAGTATAGAATGATT
This sequence comes from Triatoma infestans, assembly GCA_011037195.1. Classification (NCBI taxonomy): domain Eukaryota; kingdom Metazoa; phylum Arthropoda; class Insecta; order Hemiptera; family Reduviidae; genus Triatoma; species Triatoma infestans. The sequence continues at coordinate 136,767 of JAAEAF010002102.1, read as the reverse complement.
TTTTAGTTTTCCACAAATTAAGTTTCTTCCGGATATATGTTTTGAAGTCCTCTCATTACGAAAAAATATATTTAGCGAATGGGCTTTATGTGTGCGTGTGTGTGTGTGTGTGTGTGTGTGTGTTAATAGAATATCACAAAAACGAAAAGCGCAGGACGCTCAAACTTGGTATTCCGGTTTAGGTAATACCACCGCAACTGACACGAAGGTTTCGGGCAAAATCCATCATCAACGGAAGAGCTTGAAATGCAATTTTACTGAATGCGTTTTTTTTTTCTTCAGTTTTTGCAATTTTCTGAGAAACGATTTTCCAACGATTTTCTGTAAACTTCATATACTACTTATACACATAAATGCCTATCACTTTTATTTGAAATATTTCTCTAGAAAATTGATTTTTGGAGGGGGTTGATTTTTTTTTTTTTTTTTGAAGAAGAGCCACGTTAAAATTTCCTCTAAAGTACCATTTCAATATAAAATATATGGTTGTTGTGGTAATTGGTTCCGCAGAGCTGGAAAACATCAGAGAGACATTTTCCGTGATAGGCTCCTGCTTCATTTTGTGGTCATCGACCGGTTTCGGGCGTTTTACACACTGAATGTGTTTTACACACAGAGTGTGTAAAACTGAATTTGCTCTGTGCAAGTCTGTGTTGTCACACTGTCTGAAAAACGCATCCTGAAGATGGGCGAACGCCCGAAACCGGTCGATGACCGCCAAAATGAAGCAGGCTACCACGGAAAATGTCTCTGATGGTATAATAGTTGATTACACAATCCTATCATCCAAACAAAATTAATTACAAATAAATAGATTGCTAAAATTCCGAGTTTCACGAAAATTAGTAAACCGAAAGTGTGCTTTTACTGAACAGTTTTTTCAGTTTTCGACGATTCGATTTCGTTAAATTTGGTACACAAACTATAAAATTTGTCAATTATAATTTTGAGAGCTGGAGTAAGAGAATATTGTGTGAGTGTTTCACACTATATTTTTTTTTTTTTTTAATGTACTATACTTCTCGCAAATCTGTTTGTTTGCGAATTGTTCAAGACTCAAACTTCCAGCCTGAACGCTAAAATTCCTGTTTCAGCTAAAAGAAAGTAAATAATCAGAAACTCAAAAACTTTTAATACTGATTGTATAAATTGAATTTGCTCTGTGCAAGTCTGTGTTATCACATTGTCTGACAAACGCATCCTGAAGATGGGAGGCGAACGCCCATTGTTTGTAACATTTTTCAAATAAATGACGTTAAGCTATTAAAAATGATTGTCCCATAATCTGTTCAACTAAAGGTTCAGTAAAAATTTTAATTTAAAAAAAGAAGGCTGTCAATTTAGAATTTTTTAAATAGGCAGTTAGGAATATAGTGCAGATTTTTTATACAATCGTAATGCATCACAATTTAAAAATGGTAAGTTTAATTGTGAAAATTCTGCATTTCTCAAGCGCCGATTAAACCAATACGCTTTGATTCTGATAGAGTAAAATAAAACAAATAAAATTTTAGCAGGATTTATATATTTATACATTCGAAACACAGGAGTTATTCATAATAATAAATTATTATTAAATAAATTATATTTCTGTATTTTTTACTTTATTTTTTATAGAAAAATAGAAGAAGAGAAAGTAGATTTCTTGGGGGGGGGGCAAAGTAGTAGATTACATAAAGGGACAACACCAAGTGACATCTTGGAACAATACCAGTAAATTTTGTTTTTTATGTAACTAGGTAAGAAGAGACTTCAAGCCCGGAGGGGAAAAAAGAAGAGACCATAGTCTGCTATAAATATGCAACTTCATGAATGGGCCACCCACGAATATCAACGTCAGAGTCTAAACCACAGAAGAGCTATCTTCAGAATGATTTGCGTTTGGTTGAAAACCAGCTCTCTCCACTTTTACACCTTCTTTCAGTTCTTTCTTTATTTATTTATTTCTTATTTTGCTGCTTTCAAAGCGTACCTCTATCTTTAAAATATGGTATTTACATGATTCATAAGTTCTCAAGCATTTTTTTCTCAATCGTTCTTTGATTTAATAATATATCCAATGAACAGCAATTTAGGTAATAAACAAAACAGCGGTGCCGTACACCCTCCTTATAAGCCCTCGGCTATTTCAATTTTTAATCTTGGCCCCCTTTCACTTGACTTTAACTACGTGTTCAGCACGTGAGGGAGGACATTTAAAATTAAATTTAAAAGAAAGCTGCCCAATCAATATTAATCAAAAGTTTACAAATAAAATAATCTCCATTAATACAAGGTTTAAATGGCTAAGCTTGATGCAAAACTTGTTTTGTTTTATTTATCGTCAAAGAAACAGAATCATGAGATTTGTGAAGAAGTTGTTTCGGATTCAATGAAATATCGATTGCTGCACAATTCATTGTCGAAATGTCTGTAATGTTTCATAGTAAATAAATATCTAGGTTCTTCTGGCAGTTGTAAATAGAAATTATGGTTGGCAGAGGTCAAAGAAAAACACAACTTTCAAAAAGTTTATAATTTCGACATTTTGGGCACCTTCGGTTTCCTTCTTCTAGGAACTGTTAAGGAGAGGTTTCAAAATTGAAAAGTTTTTTCTTTAGCCCCTGCCAAACTTAAGTATTATATCCTCCGGTATTTTATCCGTCGTAGCATACTGGTTTTGTTCCTGACCGGTTTCGGGTATTCATCCATCGTCTGAGCAAATTTACCAAGTTCGTGTAGAGAGTATAAGTATCATTATATTGATTGATTTATATTTTCAAAATTTTATTTTTTACTTTATGGATGAGACATAGGAAAAAGATCTAATCACCATATTTGCGATATGGCTGAATTAAATACAATCGACATAATTGAAATCGACGTCATTTTAAAAAATCTGGTGTTAAAAACTCACACAACTTTCTCTTACTCCAGTTATCAAAAATACAATCGACAAATTTTATAATTTGTGTACCAAATTTAATGAAATTCGTTGAAAAATAAAAAAACTGTTCAGTAAAAGCGCACTTCCGGTTTACTAATTTCCTTGAAACTCGGAATTTCGGCCATCTGTTTATTTGTAATTAATTTTCTTTGGATGATAGAATTGTATATTAAACTTTGATAGCACTTTAGAGAAAAACATAACCCCCTCCCCTAAAAGTACCCTTAAATGAATTTTCCCAGAGAAATGTTTTAAATAAAAGTTGTAGATCTTTATGTTTTGTTTATATAAGAAATTTCAAGAAATCTTGGGAGCCATTTTTGAGAAAATTGCGAAAAAGTGAAAAAAAATCATTTACTAAGTGGTAAATAACGCACTTCCGGTTATCCGATTTTTTCAAACTCGGAATTTCAACAACATATTCAATCCTAATTAACATTATTTAGATGACAGAACTGTCTAATAAACTGAAATAGCACTTTAGATGAAAACCTAACCCCACCGCTCCCCCAGAAATGCCCTTAAATGAATTTTCCCAGAGAAATGTTTCAAACAAAAGTTGTAGCTAGTTGTATGTGTAGTTGATATGCCAAGTTTATGGAAATCTTCGGAGTCATTTTTGAGAAAAACGCAAAAAAGTAAAAAAAAACAACTAGTAAAATGGTTGAGGAATTTTGACAGATAACTTACAGTCAGATCCCTTGGTGATACCTAAACGGAATATAAAGTTTCAACTTTCTGCGGTTTTTCGTTTTTGAGCTATGCTGTTCACATACACACACACACACAGGCCATTTCCTAAAACCATTTTTTTGGACTCAGGGGACCTCAAAACGGATATTTCCGGTGAAAACTCAATATCGAAAATTTGACACGATTACAATACTTCCTCTTACTAGGAGTAAGAGAAAGTAAAAAGAGAAATGATTATTTGGAAGTACATGAAAGATAAGTTGATGTATTTTCGTACTTCTCTTAGGCACCTGGTTGAATGCTTTAAAGGACTTCGGGGTTTAAGAAGATATCTCTATGCAATGGAGCAAATATGACTCCCATATTTTGTAAGGTTTCCTCCGTGTAAACCAAGAAATACCTATTCATCAATACCGTTTGGTTTATGAGGAGATCAGGTTTCGTATCTTTGATCGGAATAGAATATGTGGTGATTCCCATCATTGCATATCCAACCGCGCTGATTATTTCACATTTATTCAGTATTTTCAGGGTAGAACGGTGCAAATGCAGAGATGGCTTCATTGGTTAAAAGAAGCAACGATTTCTTTAAAAAAACAAACAAAATAAATAAATATTATGTGAAAAGAAATCTGGAACGGTAAAAAAAGAAGTTATTTTCTGGCAATTGAACTAACAACTCTCATTTCTGATTCATTTCGGAGCATTTGTAAAAGAAATTTGCATCCAAGAATCCCATTTCAAAAGTTAAAAATCATTTAAGCCTTATATTATATTACAAATGTTACATGAAGGACTCTTTTAACACTAATTAGTGGGCGGATATTTATGTCTGAAACACATCCTGCTTTAGTCAACTGGAAGAAGATCGTTCCAGAGACAGTGTCCGTCCACATTCACGTTAGATGATTTGAAAATCTAATTAGATTTTGAACTTATCTCTCACCCTGAGTATATCCTAATCTTGGTCTTGTCTGACTATAATTTATCTAGCTCTAGTTTCCTCTTCATTTTTTTGGACAACTATAGAAGAAATGGAATTAGGTAAGTATGCAATTGAGACATTATAGATCCGAATCATTAATTACTCCCTACAAGGATAAACTTGGGAGGCAGAATTTCATATAAAAGAGAGGCGAGCTAGCCCTATAGAAGAACAGTTTTAGAATAGTTATCGACACCAGTCAGTCAACATCATTCTCGTACTTTCTAATCTCAGCCAATCTGCCTCTCTCGCTACCTTATTCTCTAACATCTATTAACAGGTAAAGTCCTTGCAGTTATTGTGTTTCTACTTTAATATACAGTGTTCAGCACATCTACTAGTTTATTTCCTTTGCTCTCCTAAATTATCTTCTATTCTCTCTCTCCTCTTACATCTACCACAAATAGACATCGAAGAGTTATTTCAAAAGTTGTTTGAAAATGTAAGTCATTTATAATAAAGGCGTAAAAAACACTTTTATTTTATAGGAATAGTGCATACTTAATACATGCATGACAGAAATCTGTCATGATTTTACATTAAAATATGCATATCCACAGCTACTCCTAGTAAAAATCAAATTAAACGTTTAAAAACATTTAAAAAAAAAATCTAATCAATTATATGATAATCAAGATATGGTTCATATTAAGAATGTAGAAACAAAAAAAAAAAAAAACACTGTATAAACGAAGCGTTCAAACATATTCTTAAAAACAATAATTAATAACAATAATAAACCTCTCATAAGACGATGAGCCAGCGCAAGGAGTGTCATTCTCGTTATAACCTGATATCATTCCATTTATATATAAATATGTGCAATTATAAATCGCTATTAAATAATAGGATTTTTTGTTTAAGTAGTTAAATTAAAGTGCCAGTTTTTTATTTCATTTTGAAAAAAAAAAAAATGTGATTGTGTTTTAATTTTTTAATGAAGTAAGGCGCCAAATTGTCGAAATTGAATTTCTACCGGAAATACATGTTTTTTAGGTCCTCTGAATACGAAAAAAATTAATTTCAGCAAAGGTCTGTCTGTAAGTGCATGTGTGTGTTATCACAATATTTCAAAAACGAAAAGTCCCAGGAAGTTCAAACTTGGAAATTCCGTTTAGGTACTCCCACGCATCAGACACGAAGTTTTCGGGCAATATCCATCAACCGGAAGACCGACTTTACTAAATGTTTTTTTTCTTTAAACTTCGTATATTATTTAAAAATAAATTCCTATCATTTTTATTTGAAATTTTCTCTATAAAAACTGATTTTTCTGAGGATATTGTGCTTTCCTTTAAAGTACAACATCATATTACATAATCATGTAGTTATATAAACTAGTACATCGTATAGTTTTACCATCTACATAATATTAATACATATTAGAAGCATTAATGGAATTCTAAATTTTGAATAGAAACTATTAACCGGAAGTGAGATTTTACATAACAGGTTTTTGAGTTTTTTGGAATTTTCTCGAAAATGGTTACAATGATATATTTCTTTTTTCTTAATTTGAACTGCTTGCTGCATAGATAGAAATGTATCACTTTTATTTGAAACACTTCATTGGAAAAATTGATTTTAAAGGGAGGTTATTTGGGTATTGGGGTATACTGTTAGTTAGTTTAAATTTTTTGGGCCCCAGGTACGTATTGAGAGGCTGCTGGGCAGATATTCCACAATAGTGCAGGCTGAAGTATTTGCTATTAAGGTCTGTGCCCAGGAGAACCTGCGTAGAGCCCCAAAGGGCAAGGTCATACGCATTTGCTCGGATAGTCAGGCTGCACTGAAAGCCCTAGAGGCTGTGCAGCAGGGCTGATATGGGTGCCTGGACATACAGGGATTTTGGGCAATGAGATGGCTGACCAACTGGCCAGGAACGGGTTCATTGGTCCAGAGCCTGTGCTGGGGATCACTGGCGGAGTGATTCGTGCGGCGATTAGGGAGTAGTATCGCAGTAACCATGAAGAGCTCTGGAGAGGGGAGCCCAGGTGCCATACACAGCAAAAGTATGATGCCACGATTTGTAAACGAAGGACCCAAATGACCCTTAGTCTGAGTAGAAGCTGGTGACGGGATATTTACGGGTCATGGCAGGTTCAGGAAGCATCTGCACAAGGTAGGGCTCATAAGCGCGGAACCCGTGTGCAGACTATGCCAGAAGGAGGAGGAGGAAACGGCCCTCCACCTGCTATTTGATTGCGTAGCAATAATTAAATTGAGGTACGAGACCTTTGGTACTTGCGACCTGACGAGATAGTAACCCAAAATGATTTGGTGGTGAAAGTCCTCAATCTCCTTAAGGAGGGAGGGTTCATCTACTAGAGGTTACCGGGGATGGCACAATATGCCTCTGTTGGCTGCAGTATAGCCTACCCGTGATAGGTAATAATAATAATAGTTTAAATTTAAATTTGCATAAGCTTAGTTGGTTTTGACATAAAGAGCTCCACATAGGGCCACCCAGGTATACATGTAAAACCTCCACCTCCGTGTTTATGGTCAGCCCAAGTAAACATTTGTAGTGTTGCAATTCTATAGAATATTTCTTGAATTAATTATAATAATTAGACTACAAGAAAGTCGTGTGTGTGTTTTACACCAGATTTTTTTATTACTTTGAAAATATTCTTCATAACTGGATAAAATTTGATTTAGCAGGGTACAGACGACCAGGAAAGACAAACTAAGTAGAGGTACTAACCTTAAGTAGAGGTAGAGAGCTTTTGAAACATTTTTTTAGGGTCTGTTTAATTTGACCAGCTTAACGAACTGTAAGAATATTTTATTTTAGTTTATTTCAAAGGAGATGGTCATAGTTTTTTTTTATTAAACCTGTTACGTTTTCAAATAATTTGAACCTCCCTGTTCTATAATATAGCAGCAACACGTCCTACAAATTTGCATGTTTCTTATTTAAAAATTATTACTTTACTGGTTTTGTTTCCAAGATTTCTTTAGTTATTCACTGACCTTTCTTTAATTGTTCTTTAAGAATATGTCCTTTATTTACCCCGCTAGTCTTTCTCTTGATGTTTCTAGAAAGGTAATTAGATCATCCATTAAAACGCTGATGAACCGTACCTCTCAGATTCTATTTGCTAGTTCACTGAGACAATGGTAGGCAAAGCTCTTTGTTTTAATGCGTATTCGCCTGTCCTCACGAGGGATCTTTTGGAACAGAATTATGCTACCATCAGAACGGCTGAGAGTATATCTTTGGGATCATAAAACGTTGAGCGGAGCTTGCGCCATTGTACGGACCTGGTTGTGCTAAGATTCCGAATCTTAGGGAAAGAGACACCTGAGACTTTTCTAGGGTCCCGCTGACCGCCCTGTGAGCCTTGTTAGAGCTATGGGATTCAAAGGAGGCAACCCTCTAATTAGCGGTGATTGAAGGTAGTTCTTTCGGAGGCACACTCATGGATCTTAACATAATCTAAGATCAATATTGCGGCTGACATTCCATTCACTTTTTCAATAAATTCGCAAAAAAACATTAAAAACTATTATTTTTTAAAATGACCAAATACTTAAGATTTATAGAATTAGCCTAAGAAAAAATATAACACTTTTAATGGGACGAAAAAAACTAACGATTTTAAATGTTTTAAAATCAACACTCGATATGGTTATAAAAAAACATTTAAGTGCTGCTCTACTAAGATGTTGAGATAAAAATATTATCATTTTTTTGTTTAGGGATCTTGGGCGCCATTCTCACTCGAATTGGATAAATAAAAATAAATCACAACTCACTCAGATTGAGAAACTATTAATATACTATTTGCAAGTTCATCTGGTTAGTTTTTGTACGATATATAATTGATTATAGAGATCCCGTTTTATAGGAAATTAATTAATAACAATTATTTTATTTTTATGACTTCCTCATCCTACTGTAAAAGGAAGTATAGTGATCATGTACAATTTTCGCTTCGTAAGAAATTAGTATTTGAGGTACACAAGGAAAAAAATGATTTTGGCGAATAGTTTGCGTATATATTTAAACGAAATATTCCGATCAAAAATTCAATTCCCAGAAATACAACAATACTGAAATTCAGTTTTCGAATGGTCTAATTTTGTTTTTTTTTAAACGTTGCACAATAACTTTATATATTGATCCTTAGAAGTTTTGGGAAGCGTTGTCCTCAAGTTACCCTTAAAAATGCTATTTCAAAAATAAAATACGTTCTACAAACTATACTGTACAGAAGAGTTATATTAAATATGTTTAAAATTACAATTTTTGAAAAAAAAGAAAAACAATTAATCGGAAGTATAAATTTCAGAATGGGAAGTTTCCGCGATTTTCCCCGTTAATACTTGATTATTTGTTGTGGTGGTTGGTTCCGCAGAGCTGGAAAGCATCAGAGACATTTTCCGTGGTAGCCTGCTTCGTTTTGTGGTCATCGACCGGTTTCGGGCGTTCGCCCATCTTCAGGATGCGTTTTTCAGACAGTGTGCCAACACAGACTCGTACAGAGACTTAGCTTCACACTAACTGAGGTGTGTTTTTAAATACTCAATACAGTATTTAAAAACACACCTCAGTTAGTGTGAAGCTAAGTCTCTGTACGAGTCTGTATTGGCACACTGTCTGAAAAACGCATCCTGAAGATGGGCGAACGCCCGAAACCGGTCGATGACCACAAAACGAAGCAGGCTACCACGGAAAATGTCTCTGATACTTGATTATATTTGAAGTCATATAAACCATTATTTTATTTGAAAGATACTTCCGGAAATACAAGTTTGTTTATTTCCGGATTTTATTTATTTTTAATGCGGAAACTATAAATATCCTGAAATGTCGTGTAATGATGGTCATTGTTGTTAGAGAGCACTGCTGTTGGTGAGAGAGAGGAGAGGGTTACTGTAAGATTACAAAGGCGAATTGCTAAGGCCCTATAATTATCTAGATAATAATTAAGTACAAACGACCAATGGTTAACAACAAACCTGCTCAGTGGTTAGAGGCGAACACTGCAAAGCTGAGGGTATTGTTTGGTAGTGGGTTCGATTCTCGGTCTTTGCCTTGGATTTTATTTGAGGTTTATTATAACTAAAGTATTATGTTTGTGGAGCGTGTGGATCAATAAAATGGACCTATATGTGTGGCACACATAATATATAAATATTTCTTTTTGAGGGAAGGGGGGCCAATGTACTGCAACCTTTCTATTGTGACGCTACCTACGCAGTCCGTTAGGAGATGTAATAGAGTTTCCTCCAACTTCCCACAGAATCTGCATGTGCTGCCACTTTCCAAACCTAACTTCGTCAGATGTCCTCTGAGTCGACAGTGCCCCATGAGAAAACCCATAAAAATGTCGGAGTTTGTTCAGGCTGAAGCAGGCAGATTTTGGCCTGCCGCTGTCCGCAGGAGGGAGTTCCAGAGTTGAGACCTCCTTGCCTGTTCCATCTTCCTTGAAAGTTCTTTCAACGTTGCACATCTCCCTTTTCAAAATGTCGACATCCCTTCAATCATTAATCACTTGCACATCCCCATAACAGTGGTGTCAGAAGTGCGAACTTGGGATAAGTCCTGAAGTTGCTGTATCAAGACGACTTTAATACAGCGGGTTTGTTTACAGAACAGCGAAAATTTAGCCCAAGGCCTTACTGGCCACAAGTGAAGTAGTGGGGGTGTAAGTGGTTGATAGTCGAAGGATCATCGATTGCTTTAGAAGAGAGAGATACTTTCCATTAAAGTTGTGTTAACTATGGAGTAAAGTATGTTTGCTATCCGCCTCCGTCCACGATCCTGATTGGTTGTAGGACAGGATGTAAAGCACGCTTGATAAAAACAGGCATTACTTTACTTTAATTAAATACAATGTACAAAAATAAAGTATTTAAGATTGCGGAGTCCTTAGAAATATTCTGATGTTAAAATTTTGATAGAATAAAAATAATCATTCACAACCTCTATAACCTTTGAATTAAATAAATGTCAAGACAAATTGTTAATTATATAATAAAATAAATTAATCTTCCAATTAGTATTTGTTTACATGATATCACTTCATTGTTTACAATCAACTGCAAATCTAGGTCAAGTTATTACCTTCATTGTAATCCACATTATAATTATTATAAAAATAAACACTGTATAAACTTTGATAAAAAGAAAGCGAAAATGTGATCATTTAATATATATTATCAATGATAATTACTGTAACGATGTAAGTGATAACTGTCATAAAAATAACATACTAATTAAATGCAGTAAAAAAAATAAATAAATAAATAAAAATAAAGCTCGTTTCCAACAAGTGTTTCGCAAAGTGAAACATAATGTTTTAAATCATTTGTGCCAGCTGGCTTAAGTGAAACTTTAGGAAGAGGGAGGAGGTGTGTGTGTGTGTGTGTTTGAGGGAGGTGTAGTGCGCTAAAAATTGATGAGAAATGTTTCTGGTCTAGAATAGTGTCGGCGGCACAATGTCTTCCTATAAATATATTAAAAATAAAAAAAAAACTGTTCGCAAGAGATTAAAGAGAGAAAAGAGAATATGAGAAAAGAATTACAAAAAATAAAAGTGGCCAGAATCCAAGTCTAGGAGAGTATAACTGACCGTCTGTCTGGGACTTTAATATGTCTATTAATAATCCCAGACGGTGTTCTCTTTTAAATAGGATATCTGTTTTTGGTAACAATCGTTTTTCGTTTATACACCGTTAAGTTTGAAATATTAGTGTTTAAATAGTGACACTACAGTTTTAGACTTTCATCAGATGGTTAAAGAAACGAAAAAAATCGCCGAGATAGTCAGACTACCAGGGCACACAATACTGTTCGTGCAGTTTAGAAATAAATTTAACGTGACTATTTCCGCAGAATCATCGAAAAAAAGCTATAGGTGCATAAGTGACATATGCAACTAACAATAGCGGCGTAATGAAACTAATTACTAGCAAATTCGCCACACAAAAGCTGGACTCAATAGTTTTAGTAGCAGCCACATCACTGAGCCTCTAGGCGCACGCAAGTAAGCATTACGCCTTCCCGTCACATCCACAATAAGATTGGCGAAAGAGCTTCAACTTCAACAGCCAGTTTCTTATCAATGACGGTAAGAGAAATTAAATAAAAGTCAACCATCTGAGAGGCTTAACGATCAAATCACCAGATAAACTTTAAATAATAAAGTTCTTTGTGGTTAGCTCAACCTGGAAATCAATACTGGAATCAACATTTATTATACTATGTTCCTCGATCCACATCAAGTATTAGGAATCTTCTTTTTCTGATGCGAAACTACTAGTCATTTGCCAAATGGAAGATTAAAGAAGGTGTTGTCATTTTATCTATAACATTCTCCAAACGATCCTCTGGTAAACCATTTGTCTATATTTCCTTTCGCCCGCAAGGGGTATCTGTAGCATGCAGTTACTTGGGTAGCGACTCCACGGATTACCACAGCTCAGTACTCCATGCACTTCGTCTGAACAATACACAATACACTTTACACACTCACAATTAACATAATACACTCTACACTTTACAGACAAGGACAAACACAGTATACAAACTAAAGTCTCCGTCCCTAGTTAATTGTAGTAAGCCTAGGGAGAAGGAAGGGATTAGCTCAGTGTTAGCGCGCTGGACTAGCAACGCGGAGGTGCCGGGTTCGAATGCAGCATGCTGCCCTTAGATTTTCTCTTCTTAGGAGCCTCTACAACTTACTGTACTCACTGTATTACAACTCACTCACGGTGATGAGCAGTGTTGTCTGTACACTGAGAACACTGCTTGGAGGCCGGCAGTGCACTGAGAAGGTTCCGGGAGGCACAATAGATGTTTCAGTTCGCAGTGCGTTAATCACCTACAACAATCTACATCTACATCAACTTTAACCTTGAAAGTTTCACCAAGCTAGTAGCCACATTAGCTCACCACAATTAGAACAAGCAAGAGTTCTAACTAGTCAAAGCGACACACAACAACCAATAGCATTCTATACTCATCGCTCGGTACAGCAATTCTTCTCCTTACTCAGGGGAAATTTGTTAAAATATAAATTGTAAGTTCAATTCGTGTGTTCTCAATTCATCATGATTTTTGCTACCTCTTCAGTGGTCTGGTGCAGTGCTTTGATAACATTTTAAAGGAAAATTAGGAAAAATTTAACGCTGCAGCTCCCCTAGAACATTCAAAAATAAATTTTTCGGAGGGTAAAAGTGATAGATTACGTACATATTACTATGTGCCAACTTTAAAGAACAAAATTGGACCATTTTCACGAAAACTGAAAAAAAAAAAAAAAATTCAGCAGAGTTGTACTTCGGATTTTGACTGAAACCTTCCTATCAGATTCCATTTTGAGACACACACATATGCGAGCGCGCTAATTATACAAATAAATCACTAATAGCAATTTTTGCATTCACCAATGTCAATTATATATTTCTAGAGAAAAACAAAACTTTGGAAAAATGAAACAATCCAATGGTTTCTCTCACAACACTAAGAGAATGATTACAGTGGATATGAAGTGTAAAAGTGCAAGAAAAGTAATCATCCTGAAGGTACAAAACATAGAACGTACTATTTACACATGGCTCACAAATCTATGCATTATAAGTTTTACATCAACAAACAGTTCATAGAAAGTTGTGTTTAAAAAAAACAAGAAAAACTGCATGAAACAAAGGGACATCAACTTTCACCTTTTTTTTTAAAAAAAAAAGTACGATATATTACTATCGTTACAATAATTTATTCAAGCAGTAATTATTTATACGTATTTATCACGTATTTGAACAAGTTACAGCTGATACGCAGATAAGCGTATACTTTATGTGCGTGTTTTAACTGAAGGAAACTCGGCAAACTATTACATTCGTTACGCCATTTATATACGGCCAAATGCTCAATTAAAACTAATTCTGATCTGCCAATTAAATATAGTCCTCGATGTAGGAATAATAGACACAGAATATATTATATTCCAGGTACAATTGCTTCTCTCCACCTTCTCTGGACGAAAAGGGACCGTGACTTTGCCCCAGTTACGTCGTCCCATATGCAATTCAGGAAATTTTAAGAAATGAAAATAAAAGGAAACATTTGGCAAAGGTAGGAGCGACCGATGCCAGCAGGCCGTGAGGAGACAATGGCAGATCTTCACCAGCCTACTATTTATTCCAGAACACTAAAGAAGTCTGCTTTTGGCTATTAATAGTACATTTATCTAGAGATGGTACTGATTAAGAAGCTGAAGATCTAATCTTATCTAGGCGGCAGTAGAGATGTTGTTGGAGCTAACTCCCCTTCAGTATGTAGTTGTGGGCCAGGCAAGGAAGGGTTACCTTAGAATGAGATGCAAGGAAGAATGGGTGAGAACCTTTCGGGGGGAACCACTAGGACTGAGGATAAGATTTGGCAGGTGAACCAATTTCTGCTCTCTAAAATTGACGAGACGAGCAAGAAATGGGGATTTGAGAGGGACTTGATCAGCAATTTAGGGGAGAATAGTCTCACAAGGCTAATGGAGGCGGGCCACGGCATTATTTGCTGCTTTCGGATGGCTCTAGACAGAAGGAAACTGGTCTGTCAAGAACGGGAGCATGGTTGCAGAAGTTAGACTGGGGGAGATCTGTGACCATGGGTGGTATGGCCGCTGTCTTTAGTCAGAGGTCACTGGTATTATTGAATGCTGCTGCCTTGCGGGGGAGTGGCAGGGAGAGATTAATAAGGTGCGGATATTCTCTGATGGTCAGGCCGCACTGAGGACTTTGAGCAAGCCGTGTTGGAGTTCCAAATTGGTGGGAGAATGTAGGAGAAGGCTTAATACCTTAGCTCGGAGAGGCAAAGTGCAGCTCTACTGGGTACCCGGACATGCGGGGAGCTCTACTGGGTACCCGGACATGCGGGGTTAGACGCTAATGAGAAGGCAATCGGCTGGCTAGGGAGGAATCCTCCTTACATTTTTGTGGTCCCGAACCAGCTCTTACCGTAACTAAGAGGTTCTGTGATAGTCTTTGGGAGACGAGAGTTTTGGAGAAATGCTGGGTGGACACGCAGAGGTATTCAACTCACGTCAACGCTGTATCTTTAGAAACGCTAAAGGTTAAAAAAGCAGGAATCTCCGATCCCAGATTAGGCATCCAGTTGCAAACGCCAAAGTTTTGAAATCCCTAGCGAGCATAGTGTTCCCACTCTCCATGGTGTTTCCACCTTTTATTCCCTATAAAGTGGGTCCGCAGCGAGACCCGAATATGTAGATGTTTCCTTGGAAGGCAGTATCCTGTGACTAGGGCAGTGATTCCACTGCTCTTCTTTCGTTTTAGCAAGGACATAAATTAAGCGAATATTTAAAGGATCCTCCAGGAATATCTTGGATTGCCTCTGCTCCGCAATATTTCTCAATATATTGCCAAGTCAGCCATTTCTCAACGGCCCCAAAGAGGGTTTCGTACGAGTTGCCGTATAAAGAGACTCAGGGGGCGATGAACTTCCACAGGGCGATTGCCAATCTCTCGGCCTAAGACGAGTTTCCCCTCCATGCTCAGAATGAATTAAAGACATGACAGCACCCAGTATGACAATTGCCCTGGATGCCTGCGACAATCAATGAATAACAACAGCGTCACTTAAAGAATGTTGTAAGTTGAATAATATGTTACCGGATACATATTCGGTTATTTGCATGTTCAAGTTATATATAACTTACCTGAAAATACGTATCTCTGATATGAATTTGGGATAAGTACGAGCTCAGGTACGCCCAGTCTTTGATTAAAAAAAAAACAACATATATCTGATAAATTTGTTGTGGTGGTTGGTTCCGCAGAGCTGGAAAGCATCAGAGACATTTTCCGTGGTAGCCTGCTTCATTTTGTGGTCATCGACCGGTTTCGGGCGTTCGCCCATCTTCAGAATGCGTTTTTTAGACAGTGTGACAACACAGACTCGCACAGACCAGACTTAGTTTCACACTAACTGAGACGTATTTTTAAAAACTAAACTCTTAAACTAGGTCAAGGGATGTGGCCAGATGAGTGGGAAAACACGAGTTTTCCCTTGACAGTGTAAACACAGTAGGTTGGTACTGTTCTCCCTTGACCTAGTTTAATAGTTTAGTTTTTTAAAAGTACGTCTCAGTTAGTGTGAAACTAAGTTTGCTCTGTGCGAGTCTGTGTTGTCACACTGTCTAAAAAGCGCATCCTGAAGATGGGCGAACGCCCGAAACCGGTCGATGACCACAAAATGAAGCAGGCTACCACGGAAAATGTCTCTGATATCTGATAAATGTTGGAATTTATTCGTCAAAGCCATATTTCTGCCTCTGTTAATTCTGTCTGGTTTCCGATTTTCCCCATTGTCAGAGTCTTGTTCATCAAGTTCTTGTAGAGAATTAGATACCCAAGAAAAACAGAAACCCCATGTGAAACACTCACACGACTTACTGCAATTATTACAATTACAAAATTGACAAATTTTTTTTAAACTTCCAAATTCCTCCTCCCACACCTAGTATTGTGATCGTGCCAAATTTTCACCGGAAATACATGTTTTGAGGTCCCCTGAGTACGAAAAATTTTTTTTTTGAGGTAGTCTGTATGTGTGCGTGTATATGTGAACTAAATATCTCAAAAAAAAGGAAAGGTCGCAGAAATTTGGTATTGCGTTTAGGGAACTACCTTCGCACCTAACACGAAGGCTTCGAATAAAATCCATCAATCAAAACTGCGACTTTATTTCTCGAAAACGGTTCCAACTATTTTCTTTAAACTTCGTATACTATCTACACGTCATAAATACCTATTACTTTTGTTTGAAATATTTTTCCCCCCCAAAAAAAGAAGAAATTATTTAAAATAGTTTTGCGGAATTCGTGGCGCAAAATTTCATATATATTGGGTTGGTCCAATATAATTGACGCGCTCCTCACTTTTCTACTTGCTTGGGGTTGGTAGGTTGGTACTGTTCTCCCTGTGATGGATGCCAGAAACATATTTTATTTGAAAAATATTATTTCAAGAATATTCTAACTTTCGCTGGCAAGAAACGGTACACACAGGTAGAAGACTACAGTTACAGAAAGAGTTCAAAGGGCCTGGTTGGCTTTGTCTTTTAGAGTTCATGAACTTGGTTAGCTTGTCTACCCCTTCTCACAAGAGTCTGTTGTAGACATTCTAGCAGAACACTTGTTTTTCGCTCTCTTAGCATCAGTGCCTGTTCCACAATATATTACTAAGTTTATATATTCTTTTCAAATAACTTGTAGTTATTATTTTAATAGAATATATTTATTGTTAGCAGTGATGACTACTTTCTTATTTCTGATACTTCTCTCTCTTAAACATATATACTCACAAGCCCTTTACAAAACCGCTCAAGCCACTACAAGCTACCACTATACTACAACTCAACACACCAATAACATTTCATCACCATCACTCAAAATTCAAATAACAGTCAATTACTGCAGTCTAAGAGGTTCTAGGGGGGATGAAGTGGACCGCATCCACGTAATGCTCCCCGGAAACGCAGTAGAGTGCGGCTAAACGGTCTACAACCTATGCTGATGGCTGCAGGTCACGTATATGGATGATGGCGAAAGAACTCTCTCGTTTCGATCAACGGCCCGTCCGAAGGTCGAGTTAAAAGACCTATTGCAAATGGGTGGAAGCGATCAGCTATGTGACGGCAACTCTTCTAGGAGTAGAGCACTCCAAATTCAAGGCTTTTGGTCCTCCAGGTTGGGGGCTGGGCGCAGGGCTAACGACTCTGTCCCAGAAAAAGAAACTTGTTACAAATCCTTAAGAAAAAAATGGAGAAAACTTATTGAGGAGGTGCAGGTCCTACTTTAAGGACTGCTGCACCATATAGTAAGTAGGTAAGTAAGAGCTTCTAGTATTCCACAATTTATTCCTTTGAAGTTAAGATTAATTTATCAAATGAAATTTTTTTTTTTAGGTACATTAACAGCTTAATGGAATTATATTTAATTTAGTAATATCAAAAGTAATACATAACTAAGTGTTTCACTTGAGGACACAAGGAAAGAAATAACAAATGTCACCTTAATTATTAAGATAATTGCCAAGTGTTGTTTTGTTAATTATATCATTTAAACATTTAAAGATTACAACAAAAAAAATATGTGACCTAATTATCCTTGTTACTAGCCAAGGATTAATAATTTATTATAAACACCTGAATTAATGGATATTTTATTAGCTTTACTTTTGTTAAGTGTAATATGCATGTAAACTTCAAAGCAGGTGCATTAAATAAAGCTAATGAGTGCATTGCACTTAAATTCCTTCCATTCAGTGAAGATATGGTTTAGACATATTTACATTTATGTAAATATTTATGGTTTACGGTCAATGCACCTAAGATATATGTATATATATATTTATGTGTGTAAGTAGAATATTTTTTTCTTACAAATTTTTTTAAATTTATCTACATATTTATAACTTCATTTTCAAATATATTACACATGTTTTCCTCATCGTTTAACGGATAAAAATAAAAGAAACAGTTTTTCATAATAAGCCGCCAAGATAATTTGTGTACTATGAATATTATAGTCACCACCAACCCAGTTTATCCCACATAATTTTACATGTAAAATAGGCTATTTATATCTAAAATTTTTCTTACTTTTTGTAAAATTTATATATACTGACTTTTATTCATGTTCTCTCAAAATACTTGTGACAATTTCAATTTCAACCTTGTGCGTGCTGCACTCTGCACTCTGCTCTGTGAAACGCTTATATGAATTTTCCTTATTTAAGCTATAATGGAAGTAAGCAAAATAACGTTTTCTTTATTGATTCTGAGGCGGCAATCAAGGCTCTGAGTCCCTAAGAAGTTGGAGAAAATGTGAGGAATAAATGGGGAACATAAAGAGCGATCAGCAACTTAATTGATCAGGGATGGAATATAGCTTACCAGTGGCTCCCAAGTCATTGTCGTTTAAAGGCTATGAACAAGCTGATAATGCATCAAAACATGCTGCGAGCAAAGAAGCTATTATTTACGAGCAATAAAACAGATCATTATATAAAGCCAAAATATCTGGTAAAGTCTGGGAAACTTTAACTCCAAAAAAAAAAGAAAAGTGCTTTCAGACTTACTGCAGAAAAGTATTTGAGCGAATTTCAGACTCGTAACAGGCCATGTTTATTTACAAGCACACATCTACACAAAATAGATATTAAATCTTTCCCCGCGGAGTTCATAGAAATTATGAACGCTGCACGCATATCCAAAGATGTATTTGAAAAATAATGAAGCAAATACTGATGGATGTTAATAAATTTAGAACGGCCAGGTACACAAAAAAATTTCTAGGACTTGGTATGTTCAATTTAAAGTAAAAAAGATTTTAAATTTGGAAAAAAGATTTTAAATTTGGAAAAAAGATATTTTGATGAATGGTTAAGCATTTCACTTCTTTGCTGGAATCCTGCAAAGAAATAGCTGTAACTAATAGCTCTAAACACCCTTCTAAATAGTTGTAGATAATGTATGCTACTCCTATTACAGGAATCTTTTCAAAAATTGAATTCTTAAAAGTATTAAGCACATCCAAAATTAATAAAGCCCATAGTACAGACAGAATTCCTTATGAGTTCTTCAAAAATTGCCCAGATAATGTAGTTGATAGATTATTATGTATTTTTAATAGATGTAATGAAAATGGCAGGATCCAGAAAGTTTTAGGGCCCCCCATTATATTTCCCATTCATAAAAAAAAAAAAATTAGATGATGTAATCACTTTTAAGGGGATTTCATTCGACAATAATGTCAGCAAACTCTGCTTTTGGCTAAATTAAGCCGTTTCACAGAAAATAACGGGCAAATTTCAAGCCGAATTTACCAGGAATCACTTAAAATATTTTGAATTTAATGTGCACTACGTAACTCCGGTTAGGAATCAAAAGGCAGGAAAGTTTTGCTTTTTTTGTTGATCTTTGTTGCTGATGAATGGTATCGTTAAGACATTTTTATACTGGGCTGCCCCCTCCCCCAAAGTGGCCCTAAACACTCCTAGATTTGGTGTAAAAAAAAAAAAAAAAAGCCTTCTCTTAACTGTGTTTAAAATTGAAAAATCTGATAAATTTCCTTCAAACTTTGGAATTTTTGACAAAATCCCAGAAACTCCCTAAAATGAAGTAACTCACAGTGAGAAAGTCGTAAAGAAAATTGATAGACTTACATAACTGTTAGTACATTATGTATAAAAGAATTTGCGAAAAATCTTTCTACTCGTTTTCGTGAATTCGTAACTTCAGTTGGCTCTGCAAGTGTTTAAAAACAGTTTATTGATTCATAAAATAACTCGTTAGCGGGAGGAAAAAAAATCCGTGTGAAACATTCACACGACTTTCTCTAATTGTATTTCAGAAAGGTCCAACAAACAAACTTCGTTCTTCAAACTTGAAATGCAGCAAGTTTCATTTTTCTTAGAGCAGTCTGAGCAAGATAACTATATAAGGAAACTTTTGAGGGAAGTGAGTATAAATATTCTAGAAAAATTGTTCAAATAAATGAAAACGCCCACATAATTGTAGTATAGATACATCCGCTAAAGAAAACACGGTACTAGTATAAGTGTGCGCTCTACGTCATGTTCTGGTATAGTATGCATTCTTATCACAAAAATTAAAACTATTATTTTCCAAAATATTTGTTATCAATAGAGATACGTTTGGCCGTTGTTAATTAAACAAGCAAAATATTGCTTGGTTGGGGGCCAATGAAAAAAAAACTTTTTTACTTTTAAAGTTTATTTATCGACGTTTCGGACACTAAAGGTGTCCAATATTTTGGTTGTTTCATTTATTATCACGATTGAACTTTACTTATAGCCATTTCTTTATGACAGTAAGCCGCGAAAATAGAACATTAATCCATTTATTTTCGAGTTTGACGGATAAGGGTTTTTTGGGGGGGATTCACGGGGAGTTGGGGGACGAAGCTAACCATAAAAGAGGCTACTTTAGTGAGGCTATAGTTACTAGAGTAGAGCACATATTTTATACAATAGATACCATTAGGGTCGGTAGAACGCAACACTATAAAAGCACCGAAAACGCGATAAACGTGATAAGTAAATCAAATCTATAAACTAAACAGAACCTCTATCACAAACAACAGGCCAAGGCCTGGCAAATTGCGGTTTTTTGGATTGTGAACAGTAACTAGCGCTGTCAATGGCCGTTTTTCTAACCAGATCCACTACTAACTGTAGCTCTCCCCACTTTTTTTTTTCACGAAACTGAATCAAACACCATACCTGAGCCCCAAGGGAAACGAACCTCGACTGCTCGCAATTTTTTTGCTAGCAGGGGTGAATATGGTGATTAGCTTAATCTATAAACAGGTAATTATACTGTGTAATCTTGAAAACAATTTCATGCTAATGTCAAGTATGAAGAAGGTTAAGTATAAGAGGTTTGGTTTGATTACAGCTGTATTATGTTTGTTATCACTAGTTAAGAGAGCATTGCAGCATAGAACTAGATTTAATGTTTCATTAAAAGGATGCTTTAGGATAAACCCGCATTGAAAACAAAACCTTCTTCCAAAGAGAAAAAAATTTCAGCCATGCAAATTGGCCAACCAGTTAAGTTTTCTGATAAAAATTTTAATAATAAAGAAATATTGTTTATATCTTCATTTAAATTAAATGAACGACCAGCATGAAAAATGATTATATTCTGTTATAAAAAGAAATTATTTCATTTGTACTTTGAAGAGAGTGGGAGAGAGGGAAAAAACTATTGGCGTTGTTAGAACGCGAAACTTTTTTTTCAAGCATTCTTTGTTATTTTCCATTAAATTGGCATTCTTAATGAACATACTAAAGAAACTAAAGAAAAATATTACTTCCTGTGTAGCAAAAAATTAAAAAAAACAAATCAAGTTAAGAAAAGTTTTGTTATACAGTTAGACTGGGGAAGTGAGGAAAAGAGGATGGTATTATATACATATATACATAGGGAAAAAAGGGCTGATAGTATGGGAAGGAAGTAATATGAAGAAGTGGGGAAGAAGAGTGTGTGTGTGTAGTAAAATAGTGGCCCGATCTATCGAGGATAACGTCTGTTAATTGGTCACGGTTCTTAATGTTGATAACTACACTATACACTAATTAGGGCACTGCCTTATTATATTGCGGTTATTATGTTCAATTTATATTGTATGTAGAGAAGTTTAGTAGGAGCCACTGACACGTCATTATGATAACTTGTCTACTATATAACTACATATTTATATCGTCCTTTCCACTCCCACACCTCCACAGACCATCTCCTCACCCCCACACCGCCACACTTACTATCAACTATATTTATCAATATGATAAAAAGTCAACCGAGATTAAAATATTTTATTCAACTTGTTGATGGTAAATGTTTGTTGAGTAAATGTAATTAACAATTCAGTTTTTAATTATATATAAATATATCTATATAGTTTAATGCATTAAAACCGTAAAGTTAATTGAGAATAAAGTTAATTAAATTAAACTGTAGCATTTATTTATTATAAAGGACAAAAACAAATTTCAAAACATACATAGAATAAACCTTATTATTAGCAAAGCTATCAATAATTTTCAATGGATTCTGAATTTTATGAATAAATTAGTGAATTTTATAAAAATAAGCGTAATTAGGCCAATTGTTTATTTTACAAATTAATAATATCAATAAAGTATAGATTATGTGGTGGAAATTGGATGGTCTGTAACCGTTAGTTAAAAAATTTTATTTTTTTTCAGACTCAGGGGACCTCAAAACATATATTTCCGGTGAAAACTCAATTTCCGAAATTCTGACACAATTATTAATACTACATAAGTAAAAGAAAGTAAAGAATACCAGTGTCCTTGAAGAAAACCTCTTGTCATAAGATGTATAATGATATCAATGCGGTTTTACGTTTAAGAATATCATACAACTCTAATCAGTGCTAGTACGAGACGTGCTAGTAACTAATATTTTACTTACTGAACAAAAATATTTAAACATTCATTGACCGAAATTATAATAATAAAATAACATGTAAAATGTACAATGTTATTCTTGTCAGACTTGAAATAACATAATTCCAAAAATGATACAATAAATATTTTTTTGTAAAATAAGAGAAAATATCTCTGTTGTATATATATAAAGAATGTAATTTAATAAATACGTACAATAAAAAGTGAATTTCTAAAATAATAACTACCTATATATTTTTAGTATATTTGTTTCGCATTGTACACATTGCATAATATTTTCTTTTTTTGTAAACTAATTTCAACAAGATTTGTTTCGGTTCATTTTCAAAAATAACGTTCCCTTAAAGGCAACATTTTGGAGAAATTATGGTTCCTTCTATTCTATTATCATTAAAAGAAACAGAGAAATTTTTTGCGAGTTCCAAAAAAAATGAAGTGTAATAAACTTAAGAATTTTTTTTGGCTTTAGCATCTACGGCTATTATAGCCATGCAATATAGTTTTCTGATCCTAACATTTATTTAATTTACATAAATATTGATTACCAACTTCACAATTATTGAAGTATACATCTATTATACTTATAATACTAGTCTTATAATGACCTATAGGCTATCCTAATGTGGGATGGACTACTCTAACCTACAAATCCATTCTCGCTAATAAATACATTCATACTAACAAATACGTTCGCACAAATTATTAAATTTCCTACCTACATTCATACACTCATTCATTCTGTGGGGATGGAGTACTGATATTTCTCACACCCCCTTGAAACCTAAATCTAATAAAGAGTAATCCTAATTTAAAATTCATAATTTATCTTATGTGTATACTTCAAATGCTAAATTTTTATTTGTATACTATCAATAAATTCAACTATCTTACTGTAAATTTTTACATTGGCTTCCGCAAGAACCCTTTTTTGGTAAAAATTGAAATGGAAAACAAGGCTAGGAAAAGAAGATGGAATTTTTTGAATTAACGAAAGCTACGAAATACACCAGGAAATATATAAGTGTGGTGCAAATGTGATTAAGGATGCCTTATAGTCTTCAGCAAATTAGCACAATAAGCTAATAATATTGAATTGTTAAATACGTGATAATAATAATTATAAGTATTATAATAATGGGAAAAAGAAACGCATGAACAAACTTGCAATAATTAGCGGTTACAATGGATGGACAGGTGGATATTTCTTCAAGTCTGCCGGCCCAGCTTGGCGCTAGCCATATGGTGTGATTGGTGTGCAAGGTGCACTCCCGCACCACCACTTTGCTCATTCATTGTACCTGTCAGAGCTAACAACTTGTATTTTTAAACAACATTAAACTACCACTACAATAACAACCGTATTAAACTGCCACTTTGTTTAGCAGAAATACACTACATTTTGAGGTCGTAAGTAAGAATAAAATGTTTTTAACGAATGAACTGTATGTCTGTGAACAAAATAGTTTTAGACATCACTACTGCATCCGATTTTGGACAAAATCGATCTCCCGGAACTCCAACATGACATGACTATTTTTTTTTTATTCAGTTTACGCAATTTCCTCAAAAAAAAGGCCCAAACGATTTTCTTTAAGTTTCGAATATGTACTTTCAAAAACAGATAAATGCCTATCATTTTGTTTGAACATACTTGTCTAGAAAATTGATTTTTTGGGCGTTTTAAGGGAAAAGCAACGTTAAGATTTCATCTATAGAATCACTTCAATATAATGTATGGTTCTACCTACCTATATAATAATATTGAGATATATTAGAAGCAATATTAAAATTCCAGATCTGAAGAAAATCGGTTAACCGGAAACCGCGATTTGACAGAATTTGGTTTTTGAGTGTTTTGGAATTTTCTCTCTAAAAAAAAAACAGTTACAACGCTTTTCGGAAAACCTTTTCGGAATGCTAACTCAACCGCTTTTATCTGAAACATTTTTCCGGGTGATTTTTGGGTGTTCTGAGTAATCTGTGACGGACACATTTCAAATGATACTTGAGATTGTGCAATGTTTTATGTAAATCATATGCCCATGCCACCACTTCTGACTGAAGATCAGGTGATTGGTTTGTCTACAACAACCACTGCCACACATAACACGGCAGCTATCTTAATTATGCGAGTAGCGGCACAAAGACAACTACGACCCAAAGTTCGAATTTCCGAGTTCAAATGTTTGATAATGGGAAGTGTTCTACAGCAGGATATGCCACCTAGTTTATATACAACAAATAGCCATATTGCACATAGAATACACAAGCTATACCGCTTCAGTGATCCAATACTTCCCAAACATCTTCACCCAGACCGCATTACGGCCAAACATTAGAGGGTGAGAGAAAAAAAAATCAAACATTGTGACGGTGCGAGAACTTTGTAAAACAAACTTTCTTTTCGTAATGGTAGTTTTCGAAAAAAAAAAGAAGGTAAGAAATGGTAAAGTGATACTTCCGGAAAATGAAACCTTCTCCTGCTGTCTAACCAAAGGGACATTCTGTTAGACTTTCTCTTTTAGCTTGACCGATTTCGTCTAATGTCTTCTTTTATGCCCTGAAATGAACTTCATCATTCCTGTCCTGCAATCCTTCATGTCCTGCAAGGCAGAATGTGTGTTCAAATACCTTGTTGCCATCTCTACAAGGTCATGTAGATGTGATCTGGTAGGGGAAGACTCTGTTGATTGAATTTCCCATTTAGCTTGACCGATTTCATTCATCTAATGTTGCCTTCTATGTGAAATGAACTAACTTCTAATAGATGTTGTGGTGGTGTAAACAAAATTTGCTGTGTGCAAGTCTGTGCTGTCACACTGTCTGTAAAACACATCCTGAAGATGGGCGAACGCCCCAAACCGGTCGATGACCACAAAATGAAGCAGGCTACCACGGAAAATGTCTCTGATGAACTTCTAATACCCTGTAAGGAAGAGTGTGTGTTCAAATATCTTGATGCCCCAGCTCTTATGTTTGGCAGAAAGGTCATGTTGCCAAGAAGATGTGATCTGCTATGGGAAGAAGACTCTGTTGATTGGATTGTTTAGGATATGCGTACAACAATAGCCTACATATTGTGGTTGGTTCCGCAGAGCTGGAAAGCATCAGGAGATATTTTCCGTGATAGCCTGCTTCTTTTTGTGGTCATCGACCGGTTTCGGGCGTTCGCCCATCATCAGGATGCGTTTGTCAAACAGTGTGATATCATAGATTTGTACAGACAAAGAGCAAATCTATGTTATCACACTGTTTGACAAACGCATCCTGATGATGGGCGAAAGTCCGAAACCGGTCGATGACCACAAAAAGAAGCATGGTATCACGGAAAATATCTCTGAGAGCATACTTATTATTATATTTATTATATCTTTTCCATACTTAGGGTACCACAAATCTTAATTCTTAATTTTGAAAATCTAATATTTTTTTTTTATAATACGCCATAAGTTCGGCTAATTCAGCCATTCCACGTCGTGTGGCCCAGTATTAAAAGGCTGACGTTGTTCGTTCAGTTGGATATACAGGGGGGGGCGTCGGACGCGAACAACTTCGCCCCCCCCCCCGAAAATCTAATATGTTTAAAATTCCTCTTCCCTAGTAAGAGAAAGTAAAAGAAACGAAAGCAGATATTAACAAATATTGATGAAGGTACATTACATAAGGTATCGTATTACCATATGTTTAATTAAGAGCAACTTAAATTGCGTTGCAAGAATTCCAAGTTTAGAGAAGTTTTCCTGCCAAGGGAAACGCAGTAAGAGGAAAGTTGAATGAAGATTACCCAAAAGATTTATTTCTCTAATTTCTGGGTAAAGACATAATTTCCAGCTTAAATCAATATACCTTTATATTAAGATTAACTTTCTCTTCTCTTATTAGAAGAGAGAGAGAGAGACATCACTATGAACAAGTTTATTTATACAAACCGAATTATGATTAATTCCAGTCTTTGAATTTATAAAATAAATTAAACAGCTTTCTATAATATTTTGTACTTTTAGATTTGTTTAAATATGAATTAAAAGGGATTAGATTAGATATCAAAACAAACAATTTTTTTTTTTTTATAATTATGTGTATAAAATTTTCTTTTTTGTTACATAAAAGAGCTTTCAAATGTCTAGTATTACATAGAAAGTATGACATACATATAAATCCTAAAAATAAAAATATCATTAATGATATATATACGTATTATGGAGAAAGCTTGAATTTTATTGATCTTAATTTATAATTAATTCGATCCTTTTATGGAGTTATTCATCTGGAAATTAGAATTTTTTCAAGATTATTTTAGAAATCAATATATTTTAATATACTAAAATATTTTTATTTATTTTAATTTATAAATTTACATAATTCTGTAGCTGGGAGCTGGGAATTTATTGCAGTGTCAATTTATTTACATTAATAAATAAACACATTCTAAAACGAAAGCCGATTAAATTAAAATACAATAAAATAAATTATTAAAATTTTGCGACACATAACAAAATAGAATATAATGTTTAAATTTTCTATTTTAAATGGTTTACATATTACATTCACAAAAGAAATGAAATAAATTTTTTTAATTTTTTATTAACATATAATTTACAAAATCTTATAAGAGAAAAATGTTGATTTTTCTTGGCCAAACAAAATTGTGAATTGTTTGTTTTGTTTTTTTTAATCAAGATCACAGTCGAATCTGTAAGATAACCCTGATTTTTTTTTTTTTTTTGGAACCTACAATTTAATTTCAAATATGGTTCAGTTTGAAAAATCTAAGATTTACGCAACAATTGATACAATAATTATAACTTAAATATATTTTAGATGTTCCATACAAATTAAAAGTTATAGAAAAGCAAAAAAAATCTTTGGAAACTGATCTTCGGCATTTTATTAGTTAAAATCTTCAGCCACCAGTTCAATTATTCTTTACAAGATATGTAAGAGACACAGATAATTAATGTTAGCTCTAATCATACAGTCAAACTAATTATGCTTCTGCTAGATGATAAATTAAGGAATGCCTAACAAGGTCCATTATAAGATCACAATTTAGGAAAACAAGAATTAGTTGGCTTCTCGACCAATTCAAGGTAAAAACCAAAAACCAAAAAAGTAATTTTGTAATTGTTTTTTTTTTTTCAAATTTGTCATTACAGACTTAGCAGTCCTATTGTAATCGCAACCATGCGTTTTGTTTTTTGTTTGT
Source organism: Triatoma infestans (assembly GCA_011037195.1). NCBI lineage: Eukaryota > Metazoa > Arthropoda > Insecta > Hemiptera > Reduviidae > Triatoma > Triatoma infestans. Next base: position 108,969 of record JAAEAF010002102.1, on the reverse strand, counting down.
GTTTTTATGTTATAATTTTTTTCCCTTTATTTTTGTTTTGTTCCTGAAGAAGGCAAACAAAGTTTGTCGAAACGTCGAACTTGTAAATTATTAAAAAACAATTACAAAATTACTTTTTTGGTTTTTGTTTTTTACCTTTAATTGGTCGAGAAGCCAACTAATTCTTGTTTTCATAATACAACTAACGGCCAACAAAGAAAATCTTCTGATGATCACAATTTAGGTCTAGTTTTTATTTAAATAAGGTGTAATTTCCAATAAATTTGTTTAAAAAATGATGAAATCATACCAATGTATAAAAAAATCTGGTGTGAAACACTCAAACAACTTTCTCTTACTCCAGTTCTCAAAATGATAATTGACAAATTTTATAGTTAGTGTACCAAATTTAATGAAATTCGTCGAAAACTGAAAAAACTGTTCAGTAAAAGCGCATTTCCGGCTTACTAATTTTCTTAAAACTTGGAATTTTGGCCATCTATTTATTTCTAATTAATTTTGTTTGGATGATAGAAATTGTATAATCTACTGTGATAACACTTTAGAGGAAGCTGTAACCCCTATCCTCCCCTAAAATTGCCCTTAAATGAATTTTCCCAGAGAAATGTTTTAAATAAAAGTTGTAGATCTTTATTTGTGTAGTTTATATAGGATGTTTCAAGAAAATTGTTGGAGCCATTTTTGAGAAAATCGCGAAAAAGTGAAAAAAAAATCATTTAGTAAAGTCGTAAGGTAAAGTAAAAGCACTTCCGGTCATCCGATTTTATTCACACTCGGAATTTCAACACCAATTTTTTTCTAATTAACATTAATTTAGATGGCAGAATTGTATAATAAAGTGAAATAGCACTTTAGAGGAAATCTAACCCCACCCCTTCTATAAAAGTGCCCTTAAATGAATTTTTCCAGAGAAATATTTCAAATAAAAGTTGTAGATCTTTGTATGTTTTGTTGAGATACGAGGTTTGAAGAAAATCGTCGGAGCCATTTTCGAGGAAATCGCGAAAAAGTGCAAAAAAAAAATCCTTAAGTAAAGTGGTACTTCCGGTTGAGGAATTTTGATAGATGACCTACTGTCGATCCGATGGTGATACATAAGCGGAATATCAAGTTTGAACTTTCTGCGATTTTTTGTTTTCGAGCTATGCTGTTCACATACATACATACACAGACAACTCAAAAACACTTTTTTGGACTCAAGGGTCCTCAAAACGGATATTTCCGGTGAAAGCTCGATATCGAAAATTTGGTACGATTATAATACTTCCTCTTACTAGGAGTAAGTGAAAGTAAAATAAAAATATAAACAAAAATAAGTTAATATTATTCAAAATTACAAATAAAATCACCTAAACTTTTCTCCAACAAATACAAATAGAAATTGAAGATACAAGTTACAATATTAATAGTAAACACCAGAGTTGAGAGATGTATTATGATTTTTTAAGTTCTTTAAAGATGAAATCAAGTTGGAATAACATTAAATATACTCCAACTGAACGTAATTAATGATGTGTAGATTTCGTTTTCTATCAACAAATATAACAGTTATTATGCAATACTTAATCTAATAACAACCAAAAAGAAGAAAGAAGCAAATAGTTAAGTTAGTTTAAAGGAAAGATTGATAAATGGATGTTAAAAAAAAAAGTAAATGAACATTACTGGCAAATTGTTTGTCAACTAAAAAAATAAGGAGCTCTAGTAGCGAGAGGTTATTGCCAAACTATCTTTAAAGAAGAATGGGAGGGGACAGCATGATGGCAGAGTGAACTCAGCCATAAATCTTGACTGACTGTTTTATATGCAAGCCAGTATACTAGCAATTCGTCTTTTTCGGCATGGCAGGCCATCCTGTATATATATTCACCATATAGCTGGAGAGATAAAATGGTGAAAAGCTTCGTGTTTCAGCAATATAAGGACATTTTCTTGTAAGGTAAGCAAGCAATGTAGTTAGACAGACAGATAGAATGGTGGCGGTACATAGAGACTTTTGAACACTTGGAACGACTTATAATATGAAGAGGAACTTCTATCATCTGCATTCTCTTAAAAGTATGCAATTAAAATTCATTCCACTATTACTTCCTGATTCATTTTATATGAGATGTATATTTCATTAAAAAAAATTCATTAATTGGATAATAATTTTATATTTTAAATAAAGAACAGACATTTATTATTAAAAAAAAAAAAAACATTAAGTAACATTGTGTACTTAAATAATTCAGCCAGGCTCGTGCATTTAAGTCCAGACTATCTTAAACTAACACATAGATTTCCCCACAGAATCTCTAAAATCGATTTCTCTGGAAAAACATTTCGAATAAAAATGATAAATTTATCAGAGACATTTTCCGCGATAGCCTGCTTTATTTTGTGGTCATCGACAGAGTGTATAAACTTAATTTGCTCTGTGCAAGTCTGAGCTATCAACTGTCTGACAAACGCATCCTGAAGATGGGCGAAACCGGTCGATGACCACAAAATGAAGCAGGTTATCACGGAAAAGTCTCTGATGCTTTCCACCTCTACGGAACCAACCACCACAACGATGATAAATTTATATCTGTAGGTATAATTTAGCAATGCTAATAAATTAAAAATGTTTAAAGCTTACAACTGCTTATGGAAAAGCTTAATCAGAAACTTTAAAAGTAAGCTTAACATGGTAGCTGGTTGTCTAAATCGCCACCCAACACACCAATCTTTCTGAAAAAAAAAATGATACGGCGTCTGAAAGTGACATTAAAAATACTTTACTGACGTGTTGAATATTAAATTTTTTCTGCAACCGCCTTATAATGGTTGTCAATTTCTATAAATATAAAGAAAAAAAAATCTGGTGTGAAACACTCACACAACTTTCTCTTACTCAACTTTTCAAAAATTATAATTGACAAATTTTATAGTTTGTGCACCAAATTTAATGAAATACGTCGAAAACTGAAAAAACTTCAGAAAAAGCGCACTTCCGGTTTACTAATTTTCTTGAAACTCAGAATTTTGGCCATCTATTTGTTTCTAATTAATTTTGCTTGGATGGTAGAATTGTATAATCAACAGCTATGATAGCACGTTAAAGAAAAACATAACCACACCCCTCCACTAAAAGTGCCCTTAAATGAATTTTCCCAGAGAAATGTCACAAATAAAAGTTGTAGCTCTTTGTATGTGTAGTTCATATACCAAGTTTGAAGAAAATCGTCGAGCAATTTTTGAGAAAAACACATCAAATTAAAAAAAACAACTAGTAAAGTGGTACTTCCGGTTTAGGAATTTTGACAGATGACCCACTGTCGGATCCCATGATGATACTAAAACAGAATATCAAGTTTGAAGTTTCTACGATTTTTCGTTTTTGAACTATTTTGTTCACATACATAGATACATACACACACACAAACACACACACACAAACACACACACATAGACCATTTGCTAAAAAACACTTTTTTTGGACTCAGGGGAACTCAAAACGAATATTTCCGGTGAAAAACTCGCTATCGAAAATTTGACACGATTACAATACTTCCCCTTACTAGAAGTAAGAGAAAGTAATAATATGAAATGCTGCAAATACTAAGAATGCATTTTAATTCAAATCAAATACTCCTTCTCTATTATAATGTGCTAATTTGTTTTGATCTTGTCTTTGCTAGCTAGATATCGGTCTATTTGGACGTGAATAATAATACTTTATCACACTAGTGTGTAAAAAGTTATTTAAATGTATATATGTTTGAATCGCACAGAAAGTTTAAAAAAAATCAAAAAAATCGATTCCTAGATTATTAGAAATGAAATTTTCTTTAAATGCCGTTTATTTGAATTTATTTACATTTTTTTTACAAAGAAAATTGATTTCAGTGGGTTCCAGGAGGTGGGAGGTCTGACGTTAGGCTATCCTTTGTGCATTTCAGTGCATTATACGGAGAAGTAATTGATAAAACAGACATGTACACATGATATGTTTATAAACTGAATAATGTAGACACAATCAATTTAAACTTTCCCAACGCTAAACTTAACACTTATATGGTATTCTGTAATAGAGAATATAAATTCTAGACTACTTGATACTATGTATAATGCACCGCAACGGGACACATCTGACAAGACATATACTTGGAAGTTAATATAGTTATTGATTTAAGTACAAACTCTAATAGCAAGGGTATCAAAATACAGGGAAAATTAGCTCCCACTTTGAAAACAAACATTGTTTAATATAATCAAATATTAATACAACAAAACTGAAGAGCATTAAACGGGCTGAATAACATACTAAGTTATATTATGTTAAGGAAGGCTGCACTAATATCTGTTAGTAAACAATCACACTGTATTATTTACATTTACTGACTTCTTTTATAATACGTACTTCTTTTCTTCTTAGCACAATCTTCGTCATCTATAAAATAAGTTTATATTGTTATATACACTTTATTTAATTAACGTAAGTTATAGGGAAAATCTAGGGAAAAATACATCCTTAACTTTTAATGTTGTTGCGAGAAACTAGATATTGATTGAACTAGCACTTGCGTGGATTTAAAAATCTTTAAAGTCTCTTACAAGTGGACCAGATACATATGATTAAGGACAATATAATGAATAGCTACAAACTCCATGTCAAAAAAAAGTTTTTTAACCGAAAATTGTGAATTCCTTTGACAAATTTTTGCGGGTGTTTAACATCAATTTTATTTTGTCTCACTAGTAAAACGGCGAAACACAAAATGGCGGACTTACATAGAATCTTGCTTTTCCGCCTAATTCTGTATTCCTTCTTTTTCGACAATTGAATGAAAGTTCTGAGTTTTTTATTTATAGATCACATTACTTCTATAAAGTAGTAAATATTATGTTAGAAATAAATTGATTTTTTTAATTTTTTTTTAATTTATTGCACAATTTGATAATTTATAAAATACCTATAAAGGGAAAATAATTACAAAAAAAATTCTCAACTAGATTTTTCATAGAAATAATTAGCTAATCACAGTGTAGAAGAGAAGGTGTCAAATGTAGGCGTGGTCAACATGATTATTCTAAATTTCCTAACGTACATCCACATTTCACACCTTTACTTTTTACACTGATTGGTTAATTATTTATAGGTAATTATTTTTATGAAAAACAAGTTAAGATTTTTTTTTTTTTTTACTAATTTTTCTTCCGTAGGTATTTTATAAATTATCAAGTTGTGCAATAAAATTTTTTTTATAAAAAATGCAGAAATCAAATATTTCTAACGTAACACTTACTATTTTATATAATTAATGTGATCTATAAAGAAATAATTCAGCCTTTTTCATTCCATTGTTAAAAAAAGGAAGCAAAAAAAGAATTAGTCATAAATGCAAGATCCGCCATTTTATATTTGGCCGTAATGGAACAAAATAAAATTGATGTTAAACACTCACAAAAATTTTCTCCAAAGAATTCATAAGATCTAGTTAAAAAACATTTTCTCTTTAACCTGGAGTTTTTAGCTATATATTATATTAATTTTATTTATGTGGCGCAGTCCACGAAATATTGAAAGAATAATATAAAGATTGGCGCCAATGACAGAGCTGTCGATGCGCCCCCCCCAAAAGTCTGAAATCTACGCATGAGTTAATTCAATCAAGATCTAGTTCCTCGCAACAACATAAAAGAAGAAATCGAATATAAGCACCGAGTGTGGATACATTGAGTGTATGAAGGTATGAGATTTTTAAAAACAATTGATTCCTAAATTATTTGAAATGAAATATTCATTTAAACAAATAAAAGTTCAATTAAATTATAATTAGAAGGAAATTATTATTAGGAAATTATAATAAGAAGAAGCATTATACTCGTATATTTGAGTTTGATAAACTACAGACTATGTAACTATGTAGGTAAATTGAACTAAGAGAAAGACTTGAGAGCGTTTCACACCACATTTTTTTACTCTTTAACTTATATGTAATAAGCCTACGATAGTATCGATAGAAAGGAAGCATTAGCGGTTCTAAGAAGTCTAAGGTTATTCTAAGGAATATCAAGTAATTAGTGAGATTGAACGGTTGATCTGGAGTAAAACAAGTAAATATTCAAAATTCGCTGTCGGAGGCATTCTCTATCGGAAGAGGTTTGAGATTGAGGCAGGTTATCACCTGTTATATTTAATTTTTTTTGGAGAGGGCGATCAGAGCCATTAAGACGAACTCTGGTAACTGGCAGATGGCGAGCTCCTAATAGAGCGGACCAAGACAACATTGGAAGGAGCATTAAAAGAATTTGAGAGAGATGCGAAAAAGGTCTCGCTTTTTTGTGTGATAAATTCACAAAGTGTGAAAAAAACAAAGTATATGTATTCCGCCAGGCACCAGGGGCGAATAGCAAGGAAACCAGATTTAAATTCTAAATCACAGCTTCTCCGTATAAAATCAGTTCACGTACCTTGGAAGTCGTGTAAGGAAACACTGTGACAATAGCGCAGATATAAAAGCGAAGATGGCATCAGGAAATCGTTGCAGAATGTCAGTATGTAAAGAAGGCTTTCGCTTTAAGAAATTGAATCGTCACGAGTGCCGATAACTTGCATCTATAAGACATAGTTAGGTTTGTAGTCCTGTACGCGAGTGAAACATGGGCAATATCTTAAAGAAGGGCGAAAATATTCTAGAAGTCCGGGAAAGAAAAGTACTGAGAAAAATATATGGTCCCGTTTATGAGAACTGAGAATGGAGAATCCGCTCAAACGAAGAATAAAAGAGACTTTAAACGGGTTACACGACATAGTCTCTGTCATGAAGAAAGAAAAACTGAAGTGGCTTGAACATGAGAAGCGTATCTCTTATGACAAGTTGCCCAGAAAAGTAACACATAGGAAGCCGGAAAGAGCGAGACTTAGAGGTCTTAATTTGGTTGGATGATGTGGAGAATGACTTCCGCCGAGCAGATAAGGGATGGTGCGCCAAGGTGGCCAACAGGCAGCAGTGGCAGACACATTCATTGATATAGTCCAGGTCCCGGTAATAGGGCTGTAGCACCAAAGGAGCAAGAAGAAGAAGAAAATGGTATTTGAAAATAAAGTGTCTATTAATTTTTTACAGGTCTGTGGGTTTAGTTGCCTGTATCCATGAAATTCTATTTTATTATATCTAGTATGATCGCGGTACCCCATCCAGACGTCCAAGTGGCCGTGCACTCATTTTGAAAAATTCTAATCTAGACTTCAAAACTGGATTTCTCCTGAAAATCCGGTTTCAAAAATTTTACACGTTACAATACTTCTTCTTATAGAAGTTCAGAAATAAAAATATTTTCTGTTTCAGGGACAATCTCAATTACCAAGTAACGGAAAAAAATCTGACCCGATTAAAATGCTAATCAAAGGAGACAAAATCTTTACTAGAGGGATTTATTAGTATCGCCATTTTAATGTTAATCCCACAGTAACTGAACCAAATAATGATGGATCTTGCGATTATGATCTTTTTATTTTAAGATTAATACAACTTAAACTTTCAATAAAAATTTAGTATATAGTTTTATTTGTTCACAGGCTCTGTATGTTTACAGAGTGCGGAAAAAATCATCATACTTTCTGGTCTCACCACAGATTTGTTCTAACAAGCAAGAAGTAGAGAAATTTTGACGACAGTAATATGAGTTCTGCGCTTGCGGATGTGCTTTTAAGGACCGTCTGGATGATATTCACTTCTCTTGGATGTTCAATAATTAGTCACCTCAGAAGAGATTCCAGGAGTTGCTCATTTTATGTCTCCCTGGACGAAGTAGTGTGGACCTAGTATCTTTCAAGAGCAGATCTAACAATTCTCTTTAAAACTGGTCCATAGTTTGTTGGATAATAGTGACTTTCTATGAAGAGACAAGTATAGGTTCCCTTTAAAATCTTTGAGGAAAGAAGCGAAATTTAGCTCAATGATAGCGTAAGGGTCTAGTAACGCAGCGGAGGTCCCGGGTTCGAGTATAGCTTTGACTGCCCTTAGATTTTCTCGCCCTAGAAGTCTCTATAGCTCACAGTTCGGTGAAGGACAATGCTGTCTGTAACAAGAATACATTGCCCGAAGAGAGGTAGTGACTCAGAAGATTCCGAATTTTGGGGTAGCTATTTGGGACCAGAGAGGCTTTGGATAGCGTTGGGCGTATCTACCCTTACAGGATAAAAAAAAAAAAAAAAAAAAAAAAATAAAAAGGCCGAGAATGTGAACATAATATCAGTAGGCTACCTCTATCATCATGAGAATATGTCATCAACACAATTAAATTTTCCATTGCCCCCTCCCAAAAAAATTATTGTAAACATGCAACAAAGAGCCGTTCTTTCTGAGGTATCCAATTAAACCTCAACTTGATAAGTAATATAGCTAAACTTTAACAAATCTTAATTAATTTACATGATACATTTAAAGGCCCATATGCTCCGCGTAATACACTCTTTAGAATAATAATAATAAAAAATGAACTCAAAAAAAAAATTACCCTCCTCAATTTTTCCTGTTAACCAATAGAAATGTATATATAAACCTAGAAAAAAAGAAGATAAAGGTGGAAACTTTCAAATTGTCTTGCTAACAACCCCTATCAAAACTTCCATCTTTCTAAGAACAGATCTAGCAGGACCTTTTTTTTTTTTGGTTTCCTAAACAGAATGAGTGGAAGGGGAAAAAAATCAGGGGTGCTGGGAAGATGTTTATAAAGAGGAGGGGAAGTTGTTTAGGATGTGTCTTGTTTAGTGAAGGAAAATTACACTAGACCTTTTTAAAAATAAAAAAAATAAACACTACTTTTCGAAATAAAAATTAAAAAAAAAAAAAAATCTGGTGTGAAACACTCATCACACAACTTTCTCTTACTCCTGTTCTCAAAATTATAATTGTTGACAAATTTTATAGTTTGTGCACCAAATTTAACGAAATCCGTCGAAAACTCAAATAACTGTCCAGTAAAAGCGCACTTCCGGTTTACTAATTTTCTTGAAACACAGAATTTTGGCCATCTATTTATTTCTGATTAATTTTGTTTGGATGATAGAATTGTATAATCAAGTATGATAGCACTTTAGAGAAAAACATAACTCCTCCCCTCCTCCAAAAGTGCGCTTAAATGAATTTTCCCAGAGAAATGTTATAAATAAAAGTTGTAGATCGTTGTATGTTTAGTTTATATACCATGTTTAAGGAAATCGTCCGAGGCATTTTTAAGAAAATCGCGAAAATATGAAAAAAATCATTTAGTAAAGTGGTAATGTAAACGCACTTCCGGTTATCCGATTTTTTTGAAACTCGGAATTTCAACAACATATTCAATTTTAATTAACATTATTTAGATAATAGAATTGTTTAATAAACTGAAATAGCACTTTAGATGAAGACCTAACCCCACCCCTCCCCCATAATTGCCCTTAAATGAATTTTCCCAGAGAAATGTCACAAATAAAAGTTGTAGCTCTTTGTATGTGTAGTTGATATATCAAGTTTGAAGAAAATCGTCGGAGCCATTTTTTAAAGAAAAACGCAAAATGTAAAAAAAAAAAAAAAAAACAAGTAAAGTGGTACTTCCGGTTAAGGAATTTGACAGATGACCCACTGTCAGATACCATGGTGATACCTAAACGGAATATCAAGTTTTAACTTTCTATGGTTTTTTCATTTTTGAGCTATGCTGTTCACATGCACACACACTTAGACCATTTGCTAAAAACCACTTTTTTTGGACTCAGGGGACTTCGAAACGGATATTTCCGGTGAAAACTCGATATCGAAAATTTGACACGATTACAATACTTCCTTTTACTAGGAGTAAGAGAAAGTAAAAAAAACCTTGTGTGAAACACTCACGCGACTTTCTCTTCCTCGAATTCTCTCAATTATTGAGAAATTTTCTTTAAACTTGCAGTATTCATTTAATAGAAAGAGAAGGAAATAGCTAAGTGGTTAGCGTATTGGACTCCCACGCGGAGGACCCGGGTTCAAGTTCCGTCTACCCTTAGATTTTTTTCTTGCTAAGAGCCTCTACAGCTCACTGTCCGGTGATGGACAGTGTTGTCTGATAAACGTATACTTAGTTCCTCTTAACGTAGTTTCCACAGGTGGTAGAAACCCAAACATTACACTAACTTATTTGCGCTACCGACTTGATTAGAAATACTGACTGTACAATTTAAAGATAAAACCTAACATCTAGCTCCCCTAAAATACATCTACAACCTACTTTTCCGGAAAATAGTCACTAATAAGTTTTACTATATAGTCAAACTAATAGGAATGGTGCAGATAGCTTACTAAGTTTAAAGAAAATCGTTCGAGCCGTTTTCGAAACAAACTAAAAAAATACTGGAGAAATTTAGTCTCCGATAACCTGGAATAACCTGGAATTCTAGCAATGCTTGCCCCCCAAAATCAATTTTCCTGGAAGAATGTTTCCAATAAAAGTAATAGGCCTTCATGTGAGCAGCAAGTATGCGAAGTTAGTAGCTTTACTTTTCTTTTTTTTTTGGAAAAATTCGCGAGAAAAAAATCAATAAATAAATAAATATTCAGCAAATTCCACTTTTCGGTTAGATATTTTGGCCGAATCCTTCGTATCTGATAGCGATACTAGTAACTAGACCGTATATGAAGTATTTGAGCTTCGATATTTTGCTTACATACACACAGACCACTCGCCAAAAAACTTTTTCCTTTTTTTTTCATATTCAGGGGAACCCAAACCATGAATACCTGGAAAACTCAATTTCGTAATTTTGAAACGAACGCAACACTTTCTTAGAGAATTGTAAGAGAAAGTAAGTGACACATGCCAGTGGTTTAATTTTTATACTTCACATGTAATCTATAAAAATAAGACTGAAAAAATTTCCTGACTGAAATGGCATCAAGACCGTACTGATGAAAGGAATTCAACCACATTTACTAAGTATATGGGTGCCTCCAGGCCAAAAGATTTATCAAAGGTACTAAGCAGGAGGTTTCAGATTACCTCCTCTTCTCTGAGTAGGATAAGATTGAGAACTTTATAAGGCGTAATGACTGGAAACATATCGGTAGCCAATCATTTGCATAAAATAGGGAGGACGTCGAGTCCCGTATGAAAGAATTGTGATGATGGAATTAGGGAAACCGGTGTATCACTATATATGTAAGTAACCCCGTTTTGCTGGTACTCGGTTTCGTATATTTGGGAGGGCCTCACTCTCATGGGAAAACCTGGGAGGATTGGAGTTAAAAGAATCTTAAAATATTGCAGACAGACCTGTAAACTGCTGGGGGGGGAGATCAATTAGTAGGATGAATTTGGGGGGAAACTGGGATGATAAAACCCATATTGGCTTACGTCCCATGCCTCTACAGGCACCCAGGTTAATAATAATAATAATTACCAACCATATTCTCCAATAATAAATAAGCAGTTTACATTTTATTTCACTTTCAATCATAAGTTCTCGAAATTGAGTTTCATCGGAAATTCTTGTTTCGAATACGAAACAATATTTGTAGCGAGTATATAATATACATATATTGTGTGTAAACAAAACTTTAAAAACTAAACATGTTCAGGAAATTCAATCTTGATATTCCGTTTTGGTATATATATATAGTGATTATTGAAAATCGTACTATAATGTATCAAAGACGCAGGATATGGGGTATAGTAGTGCCAGTGTATAAAGAAAGAGGTTTATTACGCCTTGTACGAAATTTCAAATTAAATGGAATCCGAAGGCTAATAAGATAGATGCTCCTAATATTTTTAAATGACTCCGCGACTTTTAGTGCTTTTTGTACAAAGTTAGATATTAATAGGCCACCTCCTTTGTTATATGTAAGACTTTTTAATGGTGAACAAAAGAGTGAGCCCATAAAAGGTGGTACTCAAATGATTGTTTCTTATATAACATGTGGATTAAAAATATATTATAGATTTATAGATTTATGTTTAGTGGTCGTTTATATAATGAAAGTATTTAATGTTATTTTTAGATGGAGTCTAGAAGAATAAATAAGTTTTTGAGAAATTAGTAGAGCTTTTTTTTTATTTGAAATCCTGGCCTGCACACTTTTTGGAAGTTGTGTTCTGTAATAATCTTAATTATTATGCCAATAGACTGAAGTTTATTGCTTTTTGCTGTGTAAACAATATGAATTGTTTCACGAAAAAGTATCTGACAGAAACTAAGTCAAAATTTATACTTTACTAGAAGATTGCAATAATCACAGAGGATATACTTTGAATCTTATGATGTAAGAAATAAGTGCATGCGAAATATTGGAGGACTGATGTAGGTTTTGCCTGGTGTATATTCACTAAACAATATAAATACACTGAGTTATGAGTGTAAATTAAAGTTAAGAAGAATTGGATTAACAGACTATTTTGGAGTAAAACAAATTTTATATTTTTCATTGAATTTGATCATTAATAAAAAAGGTGCGAAGCGCCCTTAATATGATGTATATCTTCTTTTATATATAAGTATTTGAAAATTGGTGGGGTTAGTGTTATAAAGTTCCCGTACTCGTATCTTCCATAGTATCTTCGAATCTAATATGAAAATTTGGATAAGAATCCGTCAATCCATGACCGTTAAATGATTGTTTTTTTTTTTTTTTTAGTTTTTCGCGATTTTTCTCAATAAGGCTCCAACGATTTTCTTCAAGTTTCGTACAATTTTTATTTGAGTATCTGAGGGAAAGAGAGAGAACAATTATTGCTCTTACTCCGGATAATTAAAAACTAATTTGAGACTTTGTTCAAACAAAACCAGTGTATACTACAACAAATTTTTATTGAAAAATTATACAAAACAAATAAATAAATAATATAAGCGACTGTTATATCAACTAAGTTATAATAGTATGAAACTGTAATTCGTACATTAATAAAAATGTAATAAATTAACACGGTGCAGTAGGGCGGGACACAAAGGGAGTAATAAAAGTCCTTTAGTTGCATGTTAGAATTGCTAGACAATATAACTGTATGTGAGAAGAATATGCGGGCTATAGAGTTCACACTAGGATAGTGAAATAGATAGACACTAAGAGTGAGAGAGGAGATTAGTATCATATTTTAATATGCTACACTTCTTAGATAATAGTGGAGAATAGTGGTATTAGAGAGTGCCCACGAGTGTTAAATTACCTTACAAGTCATTATTACTGGATTGCATTAGCACTGGACTTTGCTTGCATTCTCTCCTGGCTTGACATCTTTCTACAACACCCATAATGAAGGTTTTTCTTTTGTTTTTTTTTATAGTTTCCCCTATGCAATCATGCTTGAAAATTGGAATGCAAAGCAATTATTATAGAAAATAGCATTAAGGCCATTTATGTTTCTTAGCCGAAGTCCCATATTATTTTATATAGGTAACATAAAATAATTGTAATGTATTAGTCAGATTCGAAAATAAGTTCACCGGAACACAAAAACTTCCCTGTGAATGAAAAACATTTCTAGATAATAGTCTATATCTGCAAAGTACGTATCTGTGAGTGAATGTGCTCAGACTTGAAGAAGAAAAAACTCTCAGAGATAAGAAATTTCATAGAACAATCAGGAATCACAGGAGGGCGACGACACGAATAATTCCTTAAAAATGCGTCCAGCTGTTGTAGAAGATTATTTCTAGATGTTGTGGTTGGTTCCACAAAGCTGGCTGAAAAGGATCAGAGAAATTTTCCGTGATAGCTCCGCTTCTTTTTGTGGTCATCGACCGATTTCGGGTGTTCGCCCCAAAATACACTCGTTTAGTGTCTCGTTTACTGAACGGACATTTTACTTTCTTTCTTCTCTTTCAACAACAGTTTCCGAGAATCTTTAATAACTTAGGATCTCACCAATTTAGCCATCCTCTGAACAGAGAACCGGAGTTTAACTTAATTTCAATCTTTGGACAAAAAAGGTAGTATAGAGGAACAATAATAGGATGAGTGGGCTGCTAATTCCTTGCTTCTTTTTTTTTTTAACAATAAGTTATAAGACGAACATTTGATAAGAAAGTAGGAAAAATTAAAATATTTTTAAAAGATAAAAGAAAACGCTTAAATTAAAAATAATTGTTTCCTACTTTCTAAAGGAGGTCAGATATTGTAATGTTCAAATAACACACGTAGAGTGGCATGCATATAAAAAAGAAAGTATGCAGTAATGAAGAAAAAAAGAATGGGCACAAATACATTGAGAAGAGCATTTATACATGTACACTCGAGGAACATTAAGGGAGCCTAAAAAAAAAAAAAAAAAAAAAAATTATAACGGTATTCTAAGAGGAAATATTACACAGGAAGAAGGAAAAAAAAAATTACTGGCGACCACTTTTAAATACGATAAACGGGACCTTGCTCCGGGAATATTATCATCACTTCACAATGAACATATCTTTATAGGCTTTTATTGTATATTATAAATATTAATTTATTAAACTTTTTAATGCAAAAAATTGAAATATATTCACTGAAATCAATCGATTAAATATTTAAAATTGTGTTTTCGCCGGAAATACTCGTATTTGTTTTTAGGACTTAGCCAGCTTACTTACCAAGGAAATGGCCTTGACAGTTTTCAGAATGGTAATTGGGCATGATTAGCTGCAGTCCCTAAACTAGGTCTTCTGATTTGTGCTGTTTTTTTTTTGTTTTTTTATGGAAGATGAATAAACGAATGTTCTCTGATCGTTTGAGACTATCATCCACCAAAAAACGCCCCCAGTCACCGGAGAGCCTGATCCGGGAACCGTTTAACACATTATTTCAGGTCAGGTCCACATTTTTTAACTCTTCCATGTTGCATTCCTATCATCATAAATAAACACCCAATCCCCCAATTTTTTCTAGCTTTCCTAATCCGCTTATGCCCCATTTTATTTTACATAAAACTTTCTCAATCAAATGCACCTTCCTGTTCCAATTCTCCTCTGCCTCCAACGTGTTTCTTAAAAATTTCTCTCAGTAATTCCGCCTATAACCTCCTTAAGCTATAATGGTTTCCCTATCCCATCTCCCCTGGACGAGACTGTATTAGCATCGATCATGATAGTACAAATAACTAACCCAGCCACATAACTAACCTAGCTCCGCTGCCACACCTACCCTATGGAGATAATTCAAGAAACAGCCATGCGCATTCAGTGCCTGAGTCAGATAAATCCAATCTCCCCATGCCTGCGGAACATCCATGGTTTAACTTCTGGGATCAGCCTTTCCCTTTCCCCTTTTACACATACCTTGCCACTCCTTTAGGCTTCGGATATCACCCAACCTTTCTTGCTTCCATCGGCCCAACTTCCTTTCTTCTTTAATAGATATATTTTCATTTCTCCGCCATTAGCCGGATGGGCGTGGCTCCCGCAATGTCCAGTCCTATATGCAGCCGCAATCCTTAACGCTCTCCTTCGCTGTTTCTGCGCTATTTGCCTATCATAATTCTTTTTCCTGAGCGCCTCGGACCACACTTCAGCTCCTGATTATTTCTCTCTTAAGAGCCTGTTTTTTGTTTTTGTTGGGGATTGCAAGATATTGTTGACTTTCATTTTCAATGTTTCTGCTTTTTCAATTTTAAAGAAAACACGTAAGAGCTGTTTCGCAAAAATTGGAAAACAAAATGAAATAGTAGTGCAGCTTCATGTTAGATCTGTGCAATATGGAAACAAATATGGCATTTGTAGTTTTTGAAAACGGTGTTTTTAAATTATGAGGTCCTCACAAATACACATACACACACACATATATATATATGGTGTATGAGGGGAAGGGAGGAGTTAGGTAGGCTGATTTCTATAAAATATTTTTTTCATACTTAAGGGATAACAAGCAATAAAAAACTTAATTTCTAAAACCGAAATAAAATAGAATATCTCTTACTACAGTAAGGAAAATTCGAACGAACAAATGAGAAAATAAATGAGTTTAGAAAAAGAAAATCATATAAAGAAGGTGTGGTGAGACGAATAGTGAGTAAGATTGGTAAGAATAAAGTGGATTTAAACTCGATATGTGTGTATGTGGGAGGACAATCATGTCCCTTCATCAGCCTCTTCTTCATCTCCTGGGGAATCTTGTGCCCATCAATATCATCCTTAATCAAAAAATACGCACAAGAAAGATCTTCTTTTATCTTATCAATTTTTTTTTTTTTTATGGCCATGGATACCGACAGTTTTGCAGAGTTCTTTGCACGCATTAATAATTTCTATTTCTATGGAAGATTAAAAATATTTCTATTAAAAACTTTAATTTTTTAATTACAAATTAATAGAATTAATAATTATGAAATCAGATTCTTATTATATTTTTTGCATGGTCGTTTTCTTAAAAAATTCCCATTCTGTCAGACATCTGATTCTTGTGACTGGAGAGGGTGATGTAAGACCAGGCTGTGCTATTTCAGTATCTTCAGTTCCTGACATGATAGTTCCATAAAAAGTAGAAAATTAAGGCATAAAAATAAGAAAAATCTCGTTTCCACAGTTATTTATTACCTTGCTTCATTTTTAACAGTTTTTCTAAGATTTCTATCAGTTCTAGTTTTCTTCTATGAATATTATGTTTTAGTTTTGTTGTCATGTTTTAGTGAGGAGAATAATCAAATTAATGTCTATTTCTCCGTTTTAATATTATACAAAATTAAATTTAACATTATTCAATATAAACAGACTTAATTATGTTTGGATTCAGAACTAATTTGAATTTATCATTAATTCTGGATATAACATAACACATCACCACAAAAAAAAAAAAAAATTACCAAAAACATTTATATATATATCTATGATTCATATTTTTTATTTTTTCTTATATATTATTTCTGTTTATTTTTTTAATATCCCAATTTGATTTATGGTAATGTTAGTTCAGTAGTAAATGAGAGTTAAGCAGATTGCTCATGTAACCAGATAGCAATAATTCCGACAAGTATTAATAATGCTATGTTATGTTACAACTGTGTTTTTTTTTTTTTGTGCTGCTGAAGATGACCTCATTAGGCGAAACGTCCAATTTTTAAAAAATTAAAACAGATAACAAGACACTAATTTGATTTTAGTATTAAATAGCTTCTTAATATGTCATATTCCGCTATCAGAGATCTACTTAAGTACGTTTCTTGGATAATTCATATTGACTGAAGTAATAAACAAAGTATTTTAGGTATTACCATGGGATCCGACAATAGGTCATCTGTCAAAATTCCTCAACCGGAAGTATCACTTTACTGAATGTTTTTTTTCAATTTTTTGCGATTTTCTCAAAAATGGCTCAGATGATTATTCTTGAAACTTCTTACATAAACTACACATACAAAAACTAGTGTATTTTAGTGATGGGTATAGAGCCAGGTACTACAATCTAGGTCAATGCAAACCAAGAGACAAAGGGCAAGAAACAGTTAGGATGAAACAATAAAACTCCCTCCAGACATACCAGCATTATTTGAAAGGATTTGAACTATGAAGAGAAGATTTCCTTCAATAGAGTCTGAACAGACATTCAAGCCAGAACACTTGCTTCAGGAATCGCCCTCTTAAACTCAGTGCCAGTGATAGTGATTTGTCCTTATTCTAGACAAACATCTGATTTATTAAGATACACTTGTGATATTGTAAAGTAATTAAATTTGCTTAGAGAATAATGTATTTATTTTAAAAACAGTGGTGCTCTCTTGTTTATTACTAATACTTCTCTCTTAAACATATATACTTACAAGCCCCATCACTAAACCGCTCAAGCCACTACAAGCTACCTCTACACTACAACATAACACACCAATTACATTTCACTTCTAACCTTTTCTAGATGAGGCATCACAGCTTCTCAGGAGGTATAGTGAAGTCTCCTCCATCACTTTAAGGAATTTTCGCTTTGGCGTAAGGCTGCTTCCACACTCATACTGGAGACATGCCGGCAAATAAATGTTTTAAATAGCTATAACCTTTTATTTGAAATACTTGATCCTTGATAGAGATTTATATAACGGATATCGAATGTCTGTTAATCGATATTTGGGTATCGCAACATAAACAATTGAAATATCTAATATCAACTTTCGACGGAAAATGAATAATGCTGAAATTTATGCTCAATTTTGTTTTAAGCCGATTTATCGGGCCAATTATCTTAAATTAGCTAGTTAAGATTAGTAATACTGTAGATAATCATTCAAGAAAATCAAACAAGAAGGCCCATTAATATTATGGACAAAATATTCCTCCATAAGTAATTAGTAATACAGTAGAATGCCGCTGTTATTTTCTGAAAACAAGCTAAGTTGAAGCGACCATATTGCATTTTAAACTGAAAGTGAATTTCTATTCTTGCTTTGTCAATATGTTAGAATAAAATAAAATATATGTAATATGTCTGTAAGAAGTAAAATAGGATTAAATAGTTGCAGAAGTATTTTTTTACGATTTTACTCTATTTGTCGATACAGTTGGCGCCCAGCCTATTTGCATGTCTGAACTTATTCAGTCTTAACAGAATTGCTTTTAGTAACGCATACAACAATTTAAAATGAAATAGCATACAAAGAGAATTAAATATTCATTCCCGAAATTATTCATATGACTGCCTAATTTAGATAATTAATTCAAATTTCTTAAATGAATTAAAAAGGATGCTCCAGTTTAAAATTATATTAAACTAAAACGATTACTAGAAAACTAATTTTATGGAAATGGTGATTTGGATCGATTTTATTTGTTAAAATGATAAACGTTTCCAACATCGTTAGTTAAATTCCAAAAAACTTAAAAGTATTAAAAAAAGACATTATACAAAAATAAAATAAAAATAATTGTATTCAGCAACCGGGTAATAATCCTGACAATTATTAAATCTAAATTAGTGAGTGAGAGAGTCATACTTTTTAATCACAAGTGACAAAAAGTAAAAGCAGCCATTAACCTTTTTCCCCCACGTAAAGAAAAATAATACTATTCCACTTGGAACCCGACATTTTGCGGCAATATCTGAAAACAAGAACCTATTTCAAAACAAAACCCAAAATAACAATGGATTTGAGGTTATACTAAACGGAAGAGGTTATGGAGAAGGGATATTATTTGATTTGAATTAAAGTACATCCGCAGTATTTGAAACTTTTCATATTCATATCATTTACGAACAATTTAGTCGGATGCATGAAAAAATTATTACAGTGAGTAAAGTATTTTTACATTCTCGTTTTAGCTATTACGCTCGCTGTGCGCTCGTGTGGTGAATTTCTGAACTCGAGTGTAAAAAAAAAGCCTTTTCACTCACTGTTTAATAAATAACTACTTTTTTGTTTCAATAAAAAATAAAAAAGGAAATTAAAGTATTTTTACGCTCTTTTCTATTTATTGATACACAGTATTGGTCAAATATTATTTTGGTTTTAGTAATAATTTTCAACCAATTTATACTTTATACTGGTTTTTGATGAAGGAATTATGTGTAATATATATAGTTGACAATTTAATCAATGATTTTCTTGAAACCTGGTATTTATACTGAACGTTACTTGTGCTTATAATAAAAATGAACCACACATTGTGCTATGAGGGCAGTTTAGAAAGAATTCAAATGGCATTTTTTACAGAAAAGATATCAAGCTTATTTAGTAAAAACGAAAGGTAATTTTGTAAATCATGTTTAATGAAAATCGTTGGTAGATATTTTTGTACAATAAATCTGGTGTAAAACACTCACACACGTTGTCACTTATTGCAGTTTATTATCAATTAAACTTGTGCATTTTTATGTACGAGTACTTAGTGTATATTTTGACTTAGTTGCACTAAAATAAACATATTGGCCAATAGGGTAAATGTACCTACCCAATAGTATAGCTCGAGTGATTGATTACATTGCAGAGGGACGGCAGAGCAATCAGGACAGTTTTTACGACAGTTATACAACAACAGTACATCCAGTCAGCAACCTATCTACTAACTTCCTATCTCAGCCAGTCTGTCTCTTTATTATTCTCTCGCTACCTAACTTTTAACAGTGTAAAGTTTTTGCAGTTTGTGTTTCTATTTTATTATACAGTGTTATCCAGCATATCATCTAGTTTATTTTCTTCTTCATCATTCATTCTCTCTAAATCTCTTCTTCTCACATCAATTATATCAAGAATTGTCCAGAAAAATGATTCAAATAAATGTGGCTAGGTTTATATCTATACAATTAGCATTATCATTTTAAAGAAAATCGTTAGAGCCATTTCTGAGAAAATGGCGAAAAACTGAAAACAAAAAATTCAGTAAAGAAACTCATTTCCTGTTGATGAATTTTTACCAAAAACCTTGCAAGATGAAACCTAAACGGAACATGATATATAGGATTTTCGTTTTAGAGAAATTTTGTTCACACACAAATACTGATTACCATTCTCTGAGTTTTGTTTTCTTGTACTCGCAGGATCAAATATTTCCAATGAAAACTCAATGTTTGAAAAACTGGCACGATCGCAGTGCTTACTCTTACCGTGAAGAAAAAAAACAGCAATGCCGCTCTTCCATTTACTGATTTTCTTCAAATTCGGAAAGTTAGTATTAGGGATTTGTATGACAAAAAAACGTTTGGTTCAAAAATTTACCGGTAATTCGGTAAATGAAATATCCATACTAGAAATTTTTATGTAGAAAATATTGTGTTTATAGACACTTAAAAGGGCTAAAGGGACATTGAAAATAAAAAAAAAAAAACCAGGTTAGTGTAAGCAACAATATAGACCTAATTATTAATTTTATGTGAAATATTTTTTGTTTAATTTTAATATAAACTTTCTTGGGTTTGAGAGCAACTGCAAATATTATAGAAAGCGCTAGTTACTAGTTACCATATGTGAGTTGTGTTCTGCAGTTTTTTGTGACTTTTAAAGGTTTAAAATCTTTACAATCAACGTTTTTCTTAAAGACTAAGTAAATATCTCCTTTTTTAATATTTAAAAATAATAATATGTAAATATTTCACGTATTTTTTTAAATTAATAGCAATTTTGAATACACCACATTATGACAGGGGACAGATCGTTCAGAGCCATGGAGGAAGCATTTCTAGCACTGGAAGGCCCAGCTAGAAGGATGGGACTCACCATTAACGAAAATAAAACCAAGTACATGGTCACAGGACGGAATAGACCAACCACAAGTAAAGTAACAATTGGCTGCCACACATTTGAAAATGTTAACGAATTTGTGTACCTGGGCTCCCTGGTAAACGCAGATAATGACGCGTCAGCCGAAATAAAGCGAAGGATTGTAGCAGCTAACAGATGCTTCTTTGGGCTTCGGAAGCACATGGGAAGTCACCTGATAGCAAGGCAGACGAAACTGCGATTGTATAAGACCCTGATCCGCCCAGTCTTGACATACGGCTCCGAAACCTGGACCACATCTAAGATAGATGAGAGAGGCCTCCTAGTTTTCGAAAGGAAAATATTGCGGCGAATTTTCGGCCCAGTACGCGTGGGACAGGAGTGGAGGTCTCGAACGAATCAGGAGCTGTATCGCTGTTTAAAGAAATAGACGTGGTCAAATTTATGAAGTTGGCTAGACTTCAGTGGGCTGGACACGTGGTTAGGATGAAGGACGGGGACATTCCGAAAAAGGTGATGAACGAGCACCTCCATGGTGCGAGGAGAGTGGGGAGGCCGAAGCTGCGTTGGATAGACGGTGCTGCTGGTGATGCGAGGACGGTATTGAATATTACGAACTGGAAAGCAGCAGCACAGAACAGAACTGACTGGCGGAAACTGGTTGAGGAGGCCAAGACTCAGCAATGAGTTGTAGTGCCGCTGAATGATGATGATGATGATCACAGGGGACATTAATGCATTATTACTGTAAAATAACATTAAAAATTTGAACTTTAAATAAAGTGTTTATTTCTAACAACTGTTTAAAATAATTAAATACAAATATTTATTACAAGAGTCTAATATTACGCCTTAAGATTGTGCAAAATATGTATTATTCTAACAAAGTATTTATGTATTATTACAAAAAAAACATACAAAATATGTATTATTCTATAAAAAAAAAAAAAATTACCGTAATTTATCGGTAAACCGGTATTTCAATATTCATTTACCGAATTACCGGTAAATAAAAAAGTCGGTAAATTTACAATCACTAGTTAGTATAGTATTTACTTGATCTTTTAATATGGTATAGTACAGATGGTTGAGCTATATATTGTATTGTAATGACACCAGTGATAGTAGGCCTACACAGTCACAGTTCAGCAAGAACTCCTTATAATAAACTGACTCAAAACAATACATGCACGCATAGAAAATATGCAAATTATAAAGGAAAATCATTGGAGTTTTTTTGGAAAAGTAGCGAAGAAAATATGCTGAGACCTTCATGTGGCATTCCCTATTCATATCTAAATAGTAGAAAGTTTAGGCGTCCAACGAATTTTCCCACCTTTAGAGCTACAAACATATTATCATACTCGGAAAAATATACTAAATTTGAAAACTGAGCACATCAACACTTCCCACAGGCAGTAACAGATTGTAAAAAAGGGAGTTAACAATGTTTTGTTAAACAGCTGGCTCTTTTATTCTGAATCATAAAATCTGATAAAAGATTTCATTTAAAAAAAAAGGTTAAAGTTGCTGAACCAATTTTTATTCATGTTTAAATTTATTTATTTATATAAGAAAATTTGTACATTTGCATTATTTTACTTGCAAAAAATGGATATAAAGGAAAAAAATAAGGAAACTATAAATGACTTAACACTTGTTAAGATTCAAGCAGGATAACTAGGCAATGCCGATCTAATATTTAGGTAAATAATATATGCAGATGGAAGAAGTAAACTTGGTATGCAATGGCACGTTCTCGGGTAAGTAGGTGCTTAAAGTCTCTACAAATAGCAAGAAGGTAACAAACACACACACATACATGAAAGGTGTGATAGTTGAAAACCACCTGCGACCCTCTATCTATAAGTAAGAAGAAATGGGTGAGGATAGCACTATTTTGGTGAGTAGTTGAGAGGAAATACCGCAATGGACTAGAGGCACTGGTGAAGGTCCTAGAACTTTACGTGCGCGCGCGTGTGTACTGCACTTTATGCGCGTGTACAGGCGGTTTGGACTTCTGATTTATCTGCGATAGTCAAACCCTCCCGCCTTGGGCGTACCAAGAATATACCTAACTTTATCATTATCTCTCAAACATTATCTCTCTTTCAGTTTTATATATATATATATATATATACGCACAAACACAGAGAAAGAGAAAAAACTCTCTATCTTAACACAAATTCAACATGAGAATAGAAACCGGTCTTTCCAAATTCTCTACAGAAGGACACACACACAAACCTGTCTTCCTGGACCAACTAATGAGTTTACCTCTCTCACCCCCCACACTTCCTTACCGTTAGTCACGGAGGTGTTCCAAAGAAAAATTTTTGGAGAAGAATATCTGTAAAATATTGTAATCAGTAAATTGTTCAAAGTCTTACAAAAAACTTTTAAGTGTCTATTTAAATCTGCAAAAAAGAAACAAATGGCAACATTTGAATTAAAAAATAAGAGAAAGTAAAAAAAAATCTGGTGTGAAACACTCACATAACTTTCTCTTACTCCAGTTCTCAAAATTATAATTGACAAATTTTATAGTTGTTAATGTACCAAATTTAATAAAATTCATCGAAAACTGAAAAAACTGTTCAGTAAAAGCGGACTTCCAGTTTATTAATTTTTTGAAACTCGGAAATTTGGCCCACTATTTATTTCTAATTAATTTTGTTTGGATGATAGAATTGATAGAATCAGACTATGATAGCACTTTAGAGAAAAATATAACCCCACCACTCCTCTAAAAGTGCCCATAAATGAATTTTCCCAGAGTAATGTTTTAAATAAAAGTGTAGTTTAAAAGTATGTGTAGTTTATATAAGAAGTTTCAAGAAAATCGTCGAGGCCATTTTTGAGAAAATCGCGAAAAAGTGAAAAAAATCATTTAGTAAAGTAGTAAAGTAAACGCACTTCCGATTTTTTCAAACTCGGAATTTCAACAACATATTTAATTCTCATTAACATTATTTAGATTTCAGAATTGTCTAATAAACGGAAATAGAACTTTAGAGGAAACCGTAACCCTACCCCTCCCTTAAAAGTGCTCTTAAATGAATTTTCTCAGAGAAATGTTTTAAATAAAAGTTGTAGCTCTTTGTATGTGTAGTTAATGTACCAAGTTTCAAGAAAATCGTTGGATCCATTTTAGAGAAAATTGCAAAAAAGTAAAAAAAAATACAGCTAGCTAGTAAAGTGGTACTTCCGGTGGAGGAATTTTGACAGATAACTTACTGTCAGATCCCATGGTGATACTTAAACGGAATATCAAGTTTCAACTTTCTACGGTTTTTCGTTTATAAGCTATGCTGTTCACATACATACTTACATGCAAACAAACACACACATACACACACCACAGACCATTTTCTAAAAATCACTTTTTGGACTCAGGGGACCTCAAAACGGATATTTCCGGTGAAAACTCAATATTGAAAATTTGACACGGATAGAATACTTCTTACTAAGGAGTAAGAGAAAATAATGACAGAATAAATTAAAAAGAACTGGAATAATCAATCTGATGTATATGTCATAGTGGAATTGAAACCTTCGGCTCATGGATAAAAGACTCCATCATTTTACAAAGCTCTTGACAAAATTTGTAAATAATGTCAATAGTATTTTTGTTTGTCTGAAAATTTTTTAGAATTATTTTTCTAAAACATTTGGTTTTTGGAACAAAACAAACTGTTTTGCGCACTTAATCACTTAATTTCTTATTTCCAATAAGAAACCTTTGCTGTAGAGTATTGTAGATCAGTCATATTTTTTCAAAATGCTTTTTTTCTTTCACATTTAAAATATTTAACCAATACTTTTCAACATCAATAACATTTATTAATAAAATATGCATTTATTTTTTTAATATGATCTGCCGATTAATCTAATCTTTCGTCAATACTGCATATTTTTTAAACTTTGCGGGTGGTTGGTTCCGCAGAGCTGGAAAGCATCAGAAACATTTTCCGTGGTTGCCTGTTTCATTTTGTGGTCATCGACTGGTTTCGGGCTTTTGCCCATCTTCAGGATGCGTTTTTCATACATTGTGACAACACAGACTTGCACAGAGCAAATTCAGTTTACACACTCTAGACTGAGTAACTCTGAGTGTGTAAACTGATTTTGCTCTGTGCGCAGTGTGTGTTATCACTTATCACACTGTTTGACAAAAAACATCCTGAAGATGGGCAAACGCCCGAAACGGTCGATGACCACAAAATGAAGCAGGCTACCACGGAAAATGTTTCAGATACTAATATTGGCCACTAATAATCTCTGGCAGTTTTGCTAAAATGTGAATTTTGAAGTGATTACTTTAATTTAGAATAATTATTGTTAAACACATTACAATGAAAAGTGATCAAGGAATTTAGTGATAAAAAAATTCGATGACCCAGTGTATATCTATTAGAATTGAGAATTGTGTCAATCTCTTGTGTTTGCAGATAAGACGTTGTAGAGACAAGGGATAAAGTTTATCTTTTATGCAAATGTTCTGGAAAAAAAACGGACTGATCCCATTACAAGTTACAAATTAAAAAAAAAAAAGCAATGCTATGTGATATGGAGGATTATTTCAGTAGAATTTAAACTTTTTTATTTCACTTTAAACTCAGACAAATTTGAAGTCCTTAAAAACAATACTGTTTATTGGTAGTTGTTGAAAATTTTAATTTGATTGATAAAGCTATAGGTTAAAGATCAATAATCGATGATCGAAAATTGATAGATAATGGGAAAAAGATGTGAATTTTTTGCAGGCAAAACAACAGCGCCACCGGATTCTATGTTTTCTGTATCTATTCACATGCCTATGGTGGAAGAAGCTAGAATTAGGCTGCCAGATTATAAGCAACAAATCTGCCCAACTTAGCCAACAATTTATATAAAGAAAGAGCAAATTCGGAGTCGTCCAATGGTTTTCAAGACCTTGGAAAAGTTTACAACATATTAAATCTTAAATTTTTATTAAATATTAAATCAGAAAAGCCATCAAAGAACAAACAAAAATATTATAAAAAGTTGCCACCCTCTCGTATTCTCTCTCTCTACTTTAACTTATCACACATTCCTAAATATATTTGTGATCAAAACTGTCAACAGCGTCCTATTTTTTCCCAAAATCATCACCACCAAATTCCTTACAGTATAACTGCCTGAGAAAAGGTTAATTTCTTTTAAACAAGATTGTTTAGTTTTCCTTGTAAAAAAAAAAGCTGCATCAATTTTCTCTAAACTTGTTAAGCATATTGAATAGATTACAAACCTAAAATAATTTTAGGGCCTTTTAAGGAATCTGTGGTTAGATTTCAAACTTTACTATGTTACTTCAAGTATAGGGTGCAGTCGATGCTAACAAGCATGTATTCCTTCCATATTTATTTATGTTAAGGGTTAACTCCGTTAAATACGTAATATTTAAAAAAAAAATTGCCATACACAGAAGACCTCTAAACACTTTGTTTCGAAAGTTTGATATAATCTCATTATTTAATAGTAACTGAAAGACAAAAAAAAAATCAAATTATTAATAACACTTTTATTAATAAAATAGCAGATAGCTATGAATGCTAAGGAGTCTTAGGTAAAGATTTGAAAGTTTACTTCAATTTTTTTTTTTTTCTGAAGATAAGTTTATTTATCTTATCAATGGTGACCAGCCTGAGTGAGGGGTTGGCCTTTCCTCTCCAGTTCTGTCTACAGACTGTATATACCAGCAGGGAGTTAACTACAAAATGGTTAGGCTGTTGAAAGATAGAAAGGGTATTGTTTATCTGGCCAACGATAAGAACAGCAGGAGATATAGAGCGGCTGTTCTAATCCCAAGTTAGCACTTGGTGATGGTGATGATTGTAGTCGTATATGCATATAAACAGAGAAAGCCTATTGCTTGCACAACTGCACGCACTGGCAATAATATAACCTATCACACCATCCTAAAGTAAACATCCTACCAGGCACGTAAGTTACACTTCCGCCAGGTGCCACATTTTACTAAAACAGGAAATTACAACAATAATGTTAAAGCAAAACTATTAATATTCTTTTTCCATAAAACTATTAGAGCAACCTTTATTTATATGATTGAGTAACTTATAATTTTATTGTACACTTAGTTATGTAAATTTTATAAATATAAACAAACTGTTAAATTTAATTACTGGTTAACAGAATTTTCAGTCTGAGTTTTTCTAGTGCAATTAAGAGTACAAAAAAAATCTGAAGTGAAAATGTCTCACCACTGAGACTTGAAGTAAACATTACAATTATTATTGAAAATTTCCTTTACACTTGGATTTTTCACTAACTGTTTACTTGCTCTTACCCAAGAGTACCAAGATTATTTGTTCTTAGGACACTGAAGGTGCAACTGAGCAACATCAAGAAGCGCTTCTACCAATCACCTACAAAACTTGATATGATAGCTTAGAGTTAAGCCTTAGTCTTGTGATTACTAAAATGCTATAGTGACTTTCTCTTACTCCTAGTAAGAGGAAGTATATAATCCTGTCAAATTTTCAATATCGAGTTTTCACCGGAAATATCTGTTTTGAGGTCCCCTGAGTCCACAAAAGTGGTTTTTAGCAAACGGTCTGTGTGTGTATGTATGTATGTATGTGAACAGCATAGCTCAAAAACGAAAACCTAGAAAGTTGAAACTTGAT
This sequence comes from Triatoma infestans, assembly GCA_011037195.1. Lineage (NCBI taxonomy): Eukaryota > Metazoa > Arthropoda > Insecta > Hemiptera > Reduviidae > Triatoma > Triatoma infestans. The sequence continues at coordinate 81,208 of JAAEAF010002102.1, read as the reverse complement.
ATTCCGTTTAGGTATCACCATGGGATCTAGCGGTGCGTTATGTGTCAAAATTCCTCAACCGGAAGTATCACTTTACTAGTTTGTTTTTACGTTTTTGCGATTTTCTCAAAAATGGCTCTGGCGATTTTCTTGAAATTTATAAACTCAACTATACATAGAAACAGCTACAACTTTTATTTAAAACGTTTCTCCGGGAAAATTCATTTAATGGCACTTCTGGGGGAGGGGTGGGGTTAGGTTTCATCTCAAGTGCCATTTCAGATTATTAGACAATTCTGTCATCTAAATAGTGTTAATTAGAATTAAATATGATGTTGAAAAAAATCGGATAACCGGAAGTGCGTTTGTTTTAACACTTTACTAAATGATTTTTTTTCACTTTCTTGCGATTTTCTCAAAAATGGCTCCGAAGATTTTCTTGAAACTTCATATATAAACTAAACATGCAAAGATCTACATCTTTTATTAAAAACATTTCTCTGGGAAAATTCATTTAAGGGCACATTTAGGGGTGAGGTGGGGTTATATTTCTCTAAAGTGCTATCATAGTTGATTATACAATTATATCATCCAAACAAAATTAATTAGAAATAAATAGATGGCCAAAATTCAGAGTTTTAAGAAAATTAGTAAACCGGAAGTGCGCTTCTACTAGACGTTTTTTCAGTTTTCAACGAATTTCATTAAATTTGGTACCGAAACTATAAAATTTGTCAATTATAATTTTGAGATCAGGAGTAAGAGAAAGTTGTGTGAGTGTTTCACACCAGATTTTTTTTTAGGAAAGCCTAACCTTTAAACCCCTCAAATAAATTTATTCGGGAAAACTAAATTCAAACAAAGTGATAAAGTCTCTGTATGAATGGTTAGTACGTATAAGTTCAATAGAATCTGTTGGTATCTTTATGGAGAAAAACGCAGATAACTGAAAATTCAGTAAAAATCGCACTTCCGTTCAACCAATTTTCTTCAAACTCAGAAATTTTGGCATTATATTTCATACTAATGCTACGTTGATGATAGAATGGATGATAATAAACTGAAATGACACTATAACCGCAGAGCTGGAAAGCATCAGAAACATTTTCCGTGGTTGCCTGTTTCATTTTGTGGCCATCGACTGAATTCGAGCGTTCGCGAACGCTTCAGGATGCGTTTTTCAGACATTGTGACAACACAGACTTGCACAGAGCAAATTCAGTTAACACACTTTACACACTCAGTGTGTAAACTGAATTTGCTCTGTGCAAATCTGTGTTGTCACACTGCCTGAAAAACGCATCCTGAAGATGGGCATACGCCCGAAACCGGTCGACGACCACAAAATGAAGCAGGCTATCACAGAAAATGTCTCTGATATATGGTCATTACTATATATAGTTTTTAAGTGTTTCTATAATTTGCCTAATACGACCTAGACATTCTATAGAATGCCTAGGTAATCTATAGAATACCTAGCCCAAGTATGAAATAAATAGGATAATGTATGAAATGTCTTGGCATTCTATAAAATACCGGAATTTCATACTTTGCCGGTAACATGTACACCAATAACCTTTGATTTATATCAGGGCTGTAGATAATTACTGCTCTCCTCTCATAACTCTCAAGAATCAATTTTTTGAAAAAATGATTCAATTAAAAGTGAAAGGGATTTATTGTGCGGATGGTAAACGAAGTTTACACAAAATCGTGAAAATCATAAGAAATACTTTCTTTTTTTTTAAAAAAAAGGAAAAAACATTACGAAATAGAAACCTAACCTTCAGCAAAGTCGTCCTTCCAGCTTATGGCTTTTAAACAGAAATTTTCATGTCAAATGCGGGTAACAGTAACTAAACGTAATTACAAGTTTAGAGAGCTTCCTGCGACTTTTCGTGTTTTTGAGATATTTTGTCTCACACACACGTATACAGATTATTCGTTAAAAATATTTTCATCCGTACTTAGGGGTGATTCTCAAAACAAGTATTTTCCCTGAAAACGAAACTTCGAAACTCTGACAGACTTTCTCTTACAGCAGTTAGAAAATTGTAAAAAAAAAAAAAAATTAAAAGATGGAAAAAACATGAAATTCTATTGCTACTTGAAAAGATAATTGATTTTCTTATATAATCACTTTATGCTTTTAAACGTGCACATTGGTATTTAGTTATTTGACGGTTAAATGTCAGCCAATGTAAACATTATGTGGAAGAGTTGTTTTATAAATCAATCTTATATTTTCTTATATTTACTTTATGCAGACAACTTATAATTGAATGAAGGATTCATCATGTTATGTATGGGCGGATTATAATTACGAAATTTCAAACATTATTATAACAAGTTGTACCACACATTAAGTAAAGGTCTTATCTTTTTGTACATTATGTATGTATGTATGTATGTATGTAGAGAGAGAGTGATTGTAAGAATCAGGCAATGTGCTAGCGGCGTTGTTAGTCAAAAGAACGATTTTACATTGCCAGCGGCGTCCAGTTTTTGACCTTTTATTAAGTCACCCATTCATTTTCAGCCTTTGTACAAAACTTAAAATACAGCATATGCTCTTTTCACAACCCCGTTAGTTTTCTATCTCCTATAGTTAGGGTGTTTCTTCCTTTTTTTTCTCAGTATAGACCTGGCTTGTTACTTCAGCCCTCCTTCGGTAGAATTCCTTTGTAATCCTTCTAGGAAATTCTTCTTTTTTTTTTCTTTTTTTTGGTCTCTATCTGCCCTGCTTCTTCCGTTTTACAATTAGGTAAAGAAAGTGTATATGCACACTAAGGGCCTACTTTTGAAACGATGAGGAGTATACAACAACAACTAGGAAAAAAAAAGAAGTAGGGCCACAGTGGGGTGCCCACCCTGGCTGCACCACTACCTGACACTGGGCCACCCTTCCTTGCTAAGTGTTCTCAACTATCGTAAACTTCCATTTCACTACTTTCTTATAATACTTAAAACTACCAAGTTTATGTCACATAAAATAATAATAATAATAATAGCTTTATTTTCCTTAAAAACATACAAAGTAACATATACAAATAATTCAGTTAAAAATTTTAATTACACATTTGAAATTTTATTTTTTTTTATTCATTTTTTATTTTTATTTTTAATTATTTATTTTATTTATTTGTTTATTATTTAAAAACACATTACTGAACTCTCAATAAAATACAAAATATACTTTAATACGAAATATAATACAATAAAATATATGTTTCAAATTAAATATATTAACCTTAAATATATTAAACCTCCATAAAATAAAGTTAAGGAAAATTGGCCCATCTTAGGGCATAAGCCTCTCCCAATCTGCACCATGCCTGTCTATCCATAGCTGATCGCTGCCATAGACAACCAGCAAAATTTTCTAAGTCATCACGCCATCTGGAACTTGGTCTTCCTCTACCCCTTATCATAAAGATTGGATACCAGTCTGTCGTCCTCTTGGCCCATCTAGTTGGATCCATCCTGGCTATGTGGCCAGCCCACTGCCACTTTATATCTGCGACAGTTTTCAGTATATCCCGAGCTCCTGACATCTTCCGCAGCTCCACGTTTTTAATTTTTTCTTTTTTTCTGAGGAAGAGCATACTACGTTCCATCGCTCTTTGAGTGGTTTGTAGCCTCTTCGCTATAGTTTTATTTAGCGCCCAGGTTTGGCAACCATATGTCAGTGATGGAGTAATACAAGTATCCAAAACCTTAGTTTTCAATCGAATGGACATATTACTTTTAAAAATATATTTATATGACCAAAATTTTGACCATATGTCACATAAAATATTATAACATTATTATCAGAATTATATATAATTATTTACCTCTTTCAAATCTGAATTTTCTAATATTACATATTTTTACTTTCTTTTACTTCCTTAGTAAGAGGAAGAAGTATTACGATCGTCCCAGATTTTTGAAAAGGACTTTACCGGAAATACTTGTTTTGAGCTCCCTTGAATACGAAAAAAATGTTTTTAAGCGAATGGTCTATGTTTTTTTCCCCAACCAACAGTAACCCTGTGATGGGAATTTATTTAAAGTATAACGCGTTACATGTGTCACATGATGTACAACATGTTAAATAAATTTCTTCATCACTCACTGATTAAATTAAGTTAGAATATGTTCATATCTATGTTATTTATGAATTTTTTAAAAGATGGCAAATACTCTTTAGTTATCAGTAGCTGTCTTCTTGCTGGCCAGGTGTTTCCTGTCGTTACTATTTCTCGGATCATTTTAGTTCTAGATAAAGTCTTAGTCTGAGTTAGGGTGAAACTAAGTCTCTGTACGAGTCTGTGTAGGCACACTGTCTGAAAAACGCATCCTGAAGATGGGCGAACGCCCGAAACCGGTCGATGACCACAAAATGAAGCAGGCTACCACGGAAAATGTATCTGATGCTTTCCAGCTCTGCGGCACCAACCACCACAACAAATCTTAGTTCTCGGTTTATCTAGTAGTGGACAGTCGTAGATTAAGTGATTCCAAGTTTGTATAGTATCGTTGTTACATTTGCAGTATGGATTGTCAGTAATGTGAAACCTGTGTAGATAGCCGTTAGATCTTCCATGTCCTGTCAGGATTTGCGTTAGTTTACAGTCCAATCTTATGTGACTTAACTTTCTCCTGCCTTGTATAGTTTGAATGTATTCGTGAGTTTCTTGTACTTTTGAAGTTTTTCTCCAATCTTCTTCCCATCTTTCTTCGGTTAAGAGTTTCAGTTTTCTTTTAAGATGAGACCTTGGGGCTTTATGGTAGCTCACTAGGAAATTATCCTCAGCTGCTGCTTGCTTTGCCAGTCTATCTGCAATTTCATTTCCATCTGTTCCCACATGCGCTTTATTCAAATATATTTTCACTTTCCATTCCGTTTCTGTCAATTTGTGTCTTATTTCCTCTAATATGGGCCAGTGCAATCTCTCTGTTCTCAAGTGCATCGATCGATATTTTGCTGTCTGCTTTTTATAATCACTCTATTATCCTGCCCTTCCAATCTATTTTGCTGAAGCCATAAAACCGCTTTTAGTATTGCTAGTCGTTCGGCTTGATTGTTGCTACAAGATGGCTTTAATTTGTATCTGAAACTTTCTATTAATTTATTATTTTCATATAAGCGCAACCAATCCATCTGGTGTTTTGTTTCCATCCGTATATATTTCGTACTTATAACCATAACTACCGTCACTTTCAATATCTAATTGTAGTCCCGGATGCATCCAATTCGAACTCCCAATTTCTTTTTCATATTCTTCTTCATTATCTTATCCTCATTTGTCTCTTCCATAAAATTGCACTTTCTCATGTATTTTTAGTAAAATCGGATGGATATCGGCGAATACTATTGCAGCTTCATAAGAAATGGTCCTGAATCCTTTTATTATACGAAGCGCCATAAGACGTTGAGCTCTTTTCAGTTTACTCTGTTTGTACTTCTTTTTTAAAGGCCTGTTGCCCAACTGAAGCCGCCATATGTCAATATAGGTTCTATGGCACCCTCAATGTCTATGTATGTGATTATGTCTGTGTGTGTGTTAACAGAATATCTCAAAAACAATAAGTCGCAGGAAGTTCAAACTTGGTATTCCGTTTTAGGCACTACCAACGCATCAGACACGAAAATTTCAACAAAATCCACAAACAGAAGTGCAACTGTACTCAATGGATTTTTTTTTTTTTTAGTTGTTCGTGATTTTCTCAAAAAAAATGCTCCAAAAAATTTTGTTTAAACATCGTATACTATTTTTTGTGGTTGGTTCCGCAGAGCTGGAAAGCATCAGAGATATTTTCCGTAATAGCCTGCTTCTTTTTCTGGTCATCGACCGGTTTCTGGTGCTCACTCATCATTAGGATACGTTTGTCAAACAGTGTGATAACACACACTTGCACAGAGCTAATTCAGTTTATAAAATCAGAGTGCAAGTCTGTGTTATTACACTGGCTGACAAACGCATCCTGATGATGGGCGAACGCCCGAAACCGGTCGATGACCACAAAAAGAAGCAGGCTATCACGGAAAATATCTCTCTGGTCGTATACTATTCACATACATATATATTATATAACTGTCACTTTTATGTGAAACATTTGCCCGGGAAAATTGATTTTTGGGGGAATTTTGGAGGAACAGTAGCGTTATGCTTTCCTCTGAAGTACCACTTAAGTATGTAAGTATAATATATGGTTTTACTACCTATATAATATTATATTATGTACATTAGAAGCATTAATAGAATTCCAAATTTGAAGAAAATCGGCTTACCGGAAATACAATTTTACAGAACAGGTTTTAGAGTTGGGGGGGGGATTTTCTAGAAAATTGTTACATCTTTTTATCTTTAAAGTTGGAATGCTTGCTGCATAGATAGAATCGTAACACTTTTATTTTAAACATTTGTATAAAACTTTTATTTTAGCGAAGTATTGGTGGGAGGGGGGTCTCTTAGATAGTTTAAATTTCAATTTGCTTGATAAGCTTTCTTAGTTTTGACACAAGAGCGCTCCATATAAAGCCACTCAGCTATACCTTTAATTAAAATCTCCACCACCATTTTTATGGCCAGCCGAAACTAAATATTGTAAAGTAATAATTTCAAAGAAAATTTCTTGATTAAATTCTAAGATAAAGTTGTGTGCGTGTTTCACACTAGTTTTATTTTTAATCTTTTATTGATATTTACAATTGCAAAAATTGATTGTAACAAGAAAATATGTTAAATGAAATTAATTAAATAATAGTAGGAGTGTGGAAGGGAAGGGATTAGCTAAGTGGTTAGCGTACTGGACACCCACACGGAGGACTTGGGTTCGTGTCCAGCTGTGCTACGCTTAAGATTTTTTTTCTTCCTGTCCGGAGGCCGGCAGTGCATTGCAAGGCTCCGGGCGCCAATGACCATAGATGTTGACGAGCCTTAAAAAAAATCTGGTGTGAAACACTCACACAACTTTTTCTTACTCCTATTCTCAAAATTATAATTGACAAATGTTATAGTTTGTGTACCAAATTTAACGAAATTCCTCGAAAACTGAAAAAAATTGTTCAGTAAAAGCGCACTTCTGGTTTACTAATTTTCTTGAAACCCAGGATTTAGGCTATCTATTTATTTCTAATTAATTTTAATAATAATAATAATAAAATTGTCTTTATTAGGAAAATACAATACAAATATACAAAAAAATATATCTCTTTTCTTTTAGACGAATACTCATGGTCTACTGACCGTCTGAGGGGTCGCCTTGAACTTATACAAACTAAACTTTTCCGCTTTGGACATAGAATTTGATTACAAAAAAATATAATTGAAAATGAAAAATCTTAAATATTAGAATTACATCAAAACAAAAAGAAGAAAAACAATCATTACTCCATTAAACAGAAATGCACCAAGCCTTGTTCAATTAATAATAATAATAAGAATAAGAATAAAAAGTAAAAGAAGAAATCTCGGAAATATGTACCTCAATCCATATTTTAATAATTAAATTGTTCTATCAAAAAATATCTATAATTCCAAGCTACCTTACAATAATTGACTAAGCTGGACCAATCTTTCCCGTTTAAATATGCCTTAAACTCATCCTCAGTTAGTATATCCTCCTTCAAATACTTTCGACGATAATCTTTTAGAACAGGGCAAATAGCAAAGAAAGTGATAGACGTCCTCGATCTCATTCCTGTTACACAATGAGCACAATTTGACCTGCTCAGTGAAGGTATATTTGTTTAAATACAGCAGTTCGCCCCTCATTTTGATTAACCAGCCAATAGAATTCGCATCTAACTTGCTACTATATATAAACAAAATTATTATCGGGTTCCAATTCCTTATACAGAGTATACCTTACACTGCTGGAAATTTTCAATTAGTGCTCATTAATTACATAGTCTTTTAATGTATTTATTACACTGGATGTTTGTATGCCATCATTTAACAAATCCATCATATTAATATTACAGCTATTACAGAGTATTTCCCAGTTTTTATACCAAAATATTTTTCTATTAATTATTTCTTGGGTGAGAATTTTGGGGTATCTAGAAGTTGGTAGATTTAAACATCTCTTTATATAATTTAAATGCAATTTAAATGTGTACAAGAATGTTGGAACTAAATTAGTCTCTAAATATACAATCGCATCCGGCGTATTTTTCTGGGTAAACTGAAGCACTTTTTAACAAAAAATTTGAAAGGGATCTCCCCCGAGTCATACCTACGATACCCCCAAGTTTGCGCCTCATAGCACACTACCGCACGAGATACCGTATTAAACACTTTCAATTTGGAGGAAAATGGGATGCTTCTGTTTACTATTAACCTATTAAACGAATTTAAGGCAAATTTCGCGTTTTCTACTTTTTCTCTAAAATGCTGCTCTAAAGACATTTTGGAGGATAATGTAATGCCAAGGTACTTGTAAGTATTAACAACCTCTATGCTTTCATTTCCGTAATGCCATTTTTCCTTCCCGCTAGGACGGCCCCCGTTCCTGAATACAACAATCTTCGATTTTTTTCACCATCAAACCCCAACCATCAAATTCCAAGCATTACAATATTTGGAGAATGAATTAATCATACTCTAATTAATTTTATTTGGATGATAGAATTGTATAATCAACTATGATAGCAATTTAGAGGAAGCTGTAACCCCACCCCTCCCCTAAAAGTGCCCTTAAATGAATATTCCTAGAGAAATGTTTAAATAAAAGATGTAGATCATTGCATGTTTGGTTTATACACGATGTTTCAAAGAAAATCGTAGGAGCCATTTTTGAGAAAATCGCGAAAAAGTGAAGAAATCATTTAGTAAAGTGTTAAATAAACGCACTTCCGGTATCCGATTTTTTTAAACTCCGAATTTCAACAACACATTTAATTCTAATTAACATTGTTAAGTAGGCAGAATTGTCTAATAAACTGAAATAGCACTTTAGATGAAAACCTAACCCCACCCCTCCACCGGATGTGCCCTTAAATGAATTTCAAATAAAAGTTGTAGCTCTTTGTATATGTAGCTGATATACCAAGTTTAAAGAAAATCGTCGGAGTCATTTTTGAGAAAATCGCAAAAACGTAAAAAACCCAACGAGTAAAATGGTACTTCCAATTGAGGAATTCTGACAGATAACGTACCGTCAGATCCCATGGTGACATCTAAACAGAATATCAAGTTTCAACTATCTACGGTTTTTCGTTTTTGAGCTATGCTGTTCACATACACACACATACACAAACGATTTGCTAAAATGCGAACGAGTTTTCACCCCGGAATACTCGTTTTGAGTTCAAAATAGTGGTTTTTAGCAAATGGTGTGTGTGTGTGTGTGTGTGTGTGTGTGTGTGTGTGTATGTTTGCATGTATGTGACCAGCATAACTCAAAAACGAAATTCTATCATCCAAAGAAAATTAATTAGAAATAAATAGATGGCCAATAATTCAGTAAAATAGAGTTTCAAAAAAATAAGTAAACCGGAAGGGCTCTTTTACTGAACAGTTTTTTTAGTTTTCGACGAACTCCAACGAATTTCATCAAATTTGATATACAAACTATAAAATTTGTCAATTACAATTTTGAAAACTGGAGTAAGAGAAAGTTGTCTGAGTGTTTCACACCAGATTTTTTTTTTTTTTAACAATGTAAACATTTTATTTATAAGAACCGCAGAGCCGAGCTCATTTTCTTCTGTTTTTTGGTGGACCTAATATTTAATGATGTGAAAGCACAAATATCAGCTGCATTATCTAGAGAAAATGTTTAGAAATGACGGAGAAATTAAAAGCTATATGGAAAATTGACCATATGATAAGAGGAAGCTGCCGAGAATCTCGGAAATCTGTTGGACTAGGAAAGCAATAATGAGGTCACGGTCCTTTCTTCAAGGCTGTAATGCAAAAAAAAAAAAAAATCTAACAATATTTAATTAGCTAACAATAAGTAGTTATATATAGAATAAAAGTCAGAATATAAAAGTAAAGAGCTATAATTTCTTTTAAGAGAATCTAATTCAGGTAAGCACTTTTAGCACTCCAGGGAAAAGCCTCGACTTAATTCGATTTACTGCAATTCCATTAAAGGTCTATTCCATTTCTTTTTTTCTTTTTTTTTGCAAAGGTTTTTCTAAAGGTTTATTGCAAAAGTAGAAATGGTTACAGTTACTTTGAAGGTTCTCTATAATAGACCCATACCATCATCTTACCATAAATTATCGTAAGCTATCTACTTGGAGAGATCATCATGACAGCTGGCACTATTATATGAAATGTGAGCAAATCTATGTTACAATAAAAAAACCTTTTTTGTTATTCATAAAAGTTTGCTTTTTCTCATTTTTACCGTTATTTTTATTTACGGCTCTCTCTTAAACTCACTTAAAGACGACTCAAAGCAATTCTCTTCTTTAGGTATTTGGGGTTAGAGATATTAGGATGATGGGTACTAAAAGTTTATTTTTATTTCAGATCTAAAAACTAGTACTTTAATAGAAAATAGAAATATGTATGTACAAATATTTGGCCTGACATTCCTCTTCATTTAATTTTATCTTTTGGAGAAGTAAGTTTTTATAATTGTAACAAATTTTCTAAAATGGTTCAACACATTTGCCGTGAGTTCAAATGTACGGAAAGATGTTTCAGAGTGTGAGTTTGTGTTGAATGTGTGTAATTACTAAACTAAAAACGAAATGTTGTAGAAAGTCCAAACTCTGATATTGTTCCTCCATCTGGATATCTTCAGCGAAAACCGTCTATGAGATTTGGTCAAAATTATTAGTAGTTACCAATCATTCATTGTAATCACAAATACAATATAGTCTCTTTTTTTTATGGTCACGGTAGATTAAGAACTTCCACATTCTTGCCAACGTTTCAGAAACATACACTCAGCTACCAAAAAAAAAAAAATAAATAAATAAAGAGAAAAAATATGAGGCCTAGTTTTTTCATTAATAAACATCATTTATAAAAACAATCTATTTTTAATGCAATAAATTAAATATTAAGGGCCCGGACAAGGCGGAGTATCGATGCAATCAGGTTTTGAATGGTGTCTTATCAAACGGTATACCATTCTTCGTGTAGGGCAATGCGGAGCAATTGCAGAGTTTTTTTCCTACGCCATTACTTAGGCTATTCAGCCATTCAGCTTGAACTCAGTTGTTCGTTTAGTTGGATATCCAGGAGGCACGTGAGTACAATCTTGGTCGCGAACAACTTCACCCCTCAAGTTGCAGAGTAGTTAGAGGCAAATCACGAACTCTAACACAATTCTTGAACATGTCCATAGAGATGTTTTGCGATTTTACCCAATTAAAATTCTGAGATGACCCGAACGAAACCGGGCAATAACGTCAAACGGAAGCAGCATAAACAAATGACTGAAGGACATGAACCTGAGATTTAAATCTCATTAACAGAATTGTCTCACGATACCCTGATCTGGTATAATTTTGTGGCAAACGGAATAATAAATTGCAGCCAGAAAAAAGGTTATCTTTTTTTTTTTCTTATTTTTATTTTTTCTTATTTATTATTCTATTTATTTTTTACTTTTCTAATATTATATTTATTATTCTATTTATTTTGTATTATTTATTTATTTTATACCTTCCATTCTGTAGATATCCCTTCCCACCCAGAAGCAATCCCTGACTCCTATGCTGATGACACATGTGTTATTGCTCCAAATCCCGATCCTGTTTTCGCATCCCGTGCACTACAATCCCATATCATCTCTCTACAAGACTGGCTTATCAGGTGGGGAATAAAGGTCAATCCCACTAAAAGCAAATGAATATACTTCACCCTTCGACGCGCTACTCTCCCGCCCTTCCTCCTTCATGAGACCATAATACCGACAGTCGACAAAGTACGAAATTTAAGACTTTATCTAGAAAAAAGACTGACTTTGAATCCACATACACGATTAAACAAACGATTGAACTAAACAGATGTTACAAACTTCTCTCGAGACTACTTGACCGACGCTCTAAACTTTCCCTTGAAAACAAAAGACTTATCTACAACATTATGATAAAACCCCTCTGGACAGATGGATGCGAGGTCTGGAGTTCAACCAAGCATTTCAATTCCTATCGCATTCAAGCTTTTCAATCCAAAACCCTGTAGAAGAATTATCAATGCCCCGTTCTATGTTTCCAACCTAATCCTTCACACTGACCTCAAAATTCCCTTTTGTCCATCACTTAATAAAAGCACGTTATAAAAAATTCCATGACTTCACATCCAACCATTCTAATCCTTTAGTCCAAAAACTCTCTTCTGTTACAATCCCACACAACCCTCTCAGGAGACTGAAACGTCACTGGCCCCGCCTCCGACCACTAATTGCATGTTAGCATTTTTTTGTAATAAATAGGAAGTACTGGGAAGGCATCTCCCAACAAGTCTTTCACGCCCTTTTTATGACACTACTATCATATTTATTGTTATCATACTATCTGTATAGTTCTGGATTTCTTACCAAAATAAAGATAATAATAAAAAGAAAAAGTAAAACTATCCAATTAAAGTATCAGTATATCCATAGAATTTGTATGAACTTTTTTGATATTTCAGTTATTTATTAGAAGGATGATATTAAACAAGACAAATTCAAACTCATTTTTTTAGTATTAGTCTCCGGAGCTGCTTTCAGTATCTTACCTTTAACTATCTACTTAATTATCAATCTAATAACATTTCTTAAAGAATTTAAATAGGGTGTGTTGTGAGCTTCGATGAAAAGTTTTTTTTTAAATGGAATTACAAATTCAGAAGCGTTAACTGAACTGGAAAAAACAAAAAAGATTCCCATGAAAAGATTGTTTAAAACAGCTTTTTAATAGCATATGTTACTTTCGTCAAATAATTTACAAAGCATTAAGTTCTATTCTATTTACACTTAACAAGTTTAGTACTAGTTTATTATTATTTTCTCATTTTTTTTTTTGCTCTGAATGCTCAACCAATTAGGTACTTGATAAAGGAGCCCTTTAATTCTACCACATGGTAACATAATAACAGGAAGCCGGAAACGGTTACTATAGAGATCTATAAATAGAAAGGGTCAGAAATAGAATAAAAATTATTAAAAAAAAAAAAAAAATTATAACAATACAACCTTGATATTAGCCCCAATATATTGTATTAAAGAACCTCTCTGTTCTTTTCTAGGTTTTTACCAACAAAAATACAGTTTTAAAAAAAAAATCAGCTATGGTGGAAAAAATAAATGCTTTCAAGTAAAAAATTTTTTTTTAAAAAAAAAAGGTTTGGCAATTTCTTTTTTATCATCCCTTTTTTTTTTTTTTTGAAGTAACCGACAAAGAGATGTTTGGAGTTGATAGTGGAACTAAATACCTTGTTACCCAAAAAAAGAACAAGCTGAGAACAAGTTCTTTGAAAAGATTCTACAATGTGGAAAAGCACTTACTGGGAGGACGATCAAGGCAGAGTGTATGTTCCTTTTAGGGTGTGCCCTTATACCTCCCCCGAGTGTGATGTGGTCGCCTAAAAAAAAAAAATAAAAAAAACAGTATCTATATTATCCTCATAATATTATTATCTCCATATTATCTACACAGGGCAACTTAAAAAAAAAAAAAGTCCACAATATTATGGGATGTATTTTGTTTTAATATTTTTGAAAGTTATTGATTAAACACTTAGAAAGATTAAAAAAAAAGGAGATTTAGCTATGATTGTATAGATCTCTTAAAAGAATGGACAAAGTAAATTTGATTTGCATAAAAAAATATTAGGTGAATGACACACAGATTCTTCACAGTTTTGATAACAACCTTATTTACTGAACTGGATAAACTTAATAATAGTTTTTGTGGTTAAGAGTGTATAAACTGATTTTGTTCTGTTGCAAGTGTATGTTATCGCAGTGTTTTATCAAGATGATCGGGCAAACGCCCGTCTACAAAATGAAGCCAGGCTATTACGAAAAATATCTCAGATATACCATCATTTTAATGGGATACAGGGGCTTCGGCATCACAATAGATCTTTTAGTTCGCATTACAATGTACCATTAAAATCTGTGCAAATATAAACCATTTAAATTGAGGATTTGTAAGAAGTGTTAGTATTTCAAAGATTTTTTTTTTCTTTTAATTTAAACATCGATTATGGTTGCGCATATCAAATTTGATAAATATAAAGGGGGCGCCTACTTTACTAATAACATTTTTCATACCAATATAAAATTTAGCAGTTATACGCGGGACTCGAACTGGGGTCCTCCCACTTACAAGTCCATGATCATAACCACTACACCAACACCCGCCCCTATAAATTTGATAAATATGACGACCCTATTGCTTTTCTCTCTGGCTTCAGTTCAAATAGTTTTAACGCAAATAACATGTATAGACATTTTTAAGCAATATTTTTTTTTTCTAAATAGTCTAAAAGCAACCAGGGCCGAGTTATGATGTATCATCGGTGCCGGATCTTGCCTGCGAGCCGTAATTGAGAGGACCTCTCATTTCAGTGCATCTGAAAATTCATTATGTGTTAACAAAGAGATAAAAGGCAATGACAAAACTTCAAATTGGGTTTGTAAATTGTCTTTACTCAGTGCAAGTCTTTGTGTACATCACACTATTTATTAAGAAACCTAAATATGAACAAATAACCGAAAAGAGGTCAATGACCACAAATGGAGCACGCTTCCTAGGATAAAAATCTTTTTCGTTGTAAATTCAATTTCATAAGTCTGGACAAACTTTTTAAACTCCAAAAAAATTAGCCAAATCAAAAATATTAAAAATTTATCTTTTATATGATTTTACAGAAACTAATTTACATACTACTAACGTACATCCATAAAAAAAAATGTTTTATTAATCCGGCAAACGACCTTGACGTCATCCTATCTAACATATGTATCTTTTATATGTAGTAAATACTATATATGTAGTTTACGTATGTATGTATGAATGTATGATGTACAAGGGTGGAATAGTTTATAAGCCACACATAAAGAATATTAAAAGAGAAATGTGGCTATAAGAGATCCAAACAATGATGTTTGGAGAGGGAATTACCTGAATGCCAACCAATCATCTTCGTCAGTTAGTGGAGATTTTATTTTATTTTATTTTTTTTTTTAACCTAGGCACAGGAAATTAGATAATCAAATTTATCAAAACAAATTAACAGGGACACATCGATCACGTAAAAAAATAAATAAACGTAATTTTTTTTCAATCAATTCTCTCTTATTCGAATTACTTTACCAAATACTTTCTCTTACTCCAAGTTAAGAGGAAATATTTTAATCGTGTCAAATTTGCGATCTCGATTTTTCACCGGAAATATATGTTTTGAGGTCCCTCGAATCAGAAAAAGTTTTTTTTTTTTTGAAATGGTCTCTTGTATGTGTGTTATGTGAACAACACAGTTCAGAAATGAAAAAATCGTTGAAAGTTCAAACTTAATATTCCGTTCAGGTATCACCATGGGATCCGCTGTGAAACTTCCTCAACCGGAAGTACCACATTACTAAATAGATTTTTTTACTTTCTTGCGATTTTCACGAAAATGGCTCCAACGATTTTCCTTTAAACTTGTTATATCAACTACACTATTACGAGCAACAACTTTTATCTGAAACGTTTCCTCAGGGAAGATACATTGAATATGGTTTTTGGAGGTAATATGTTTGCCTCTAAAGTCTATTACTTTCTCTTATTCCTAGTAAGAGGAAGTACTGTAATCGTGTGAAATTTTAGGTATCAAGTTTTCACCGGAAATATCCGTTTTGAGGTCCCCTGAGTCTAAAAAAGTGGTTTTTAAAAAATGGTCTGTGTATGTAAGAATATGAAGTCAAAAATGAAAAATCGCCGAAAATTCAAACTTGATATTCCGTTTGGATATCACCATAGGATCCGACAGTACATTATCTGCCAAAATTCCTCAACCGGAAGTACCATTTTTCTGAATGGTTTTTTCACATAGCAATTTTCTCAAAAATGACGCCAACAATTTTCTTTAAACTTGGTATATCAACTACACATACAGAGATCTACAATTTTTATTTGAAATATTTCTCCGGGAAATAATCATCTAAATAACATTAATTAGAATTAAATATGTTGTTGAAATTCCGAGTTTGAAGAAAATCAGATGACCGGAAGTGCGTTTTTAATTTCTGCTATTTTTATAAAACGGCTCCTACAATTTTCTTTAAATTAAGTATGTGAACTACACATATAAAGAACTGTTAAGTGTTATTTGAAACATTTCTCCAGGTAAACTCATTTAAGCGGGCTTTTAGGGGAGGGTTAGGGTTATGTTTGCCTCTAAAGTGCTATCTTAGTTGATTATACAAATTCTACCATCTGGGCAAATTAATTAGAAATAAATAGCTTAAGGAAATTCCGAATTTCAAGAAAATTAGTAAACCGGAAGTGCGTTTTTATTGAACAGTTTTTTTTTTTCAGTTTTTGCGATTTTCCCACAAAAAACACTGACGAATTTCATTAAATTTTATGTACTAACTATAAACTTTGTCAATTAACAATTTTGAAAACTGGAGTATTTTAGTGATTTTTTTTTAGTTTATTGTACGATTCTTACATATAACTAAATAATATTAATCCGAGTCTGAATAATATTAATAATAATAAATCCGAGTTTGAAGAAAATCGGTGTTCGAAGGGTGCGTTTATAGTGAATTGATTTTCCAATATTTTGTGATGTGCCAAAATGGTGTGAGTGCTTGCTTCATATCAGAAAAAATAATCAAGAATATCATCAAACTGACAGATAGATCTGATGTTGTAAGTATGATAGTTTAGGACTATAACAAGCAGCACCTTAATGGAAACTCAGTGTACTTAACAAAGCTTGGACCCTAGTAATCACCATTATACACTGAAGTGGCCACTTCTCCTAATCTTTTTGGCACTTCTCACTTTATAACAACTGAATAGTAATAATAATCAATAAAACTATCTTTAAAAGAAGAAACATTATTAGCCAAGTTTAAGGTTTCCACTAGAGTGAAATAAAATGAAATAAATGTTTAGAGACGTGTCCGAAAATATAAGATGTATAATATTATAGAAGGAAAGAACGCGCTACGACAATTCTATCCAATAACTATTTCCACTTGTATCAATACAAAAGTGGAGACGTGTCTTCTCTCTCGTAAACCCACCAGCTGTCAAGACATGGAAGTGAAGAACGCTATTAAAGATTTCGGTTATCCTTGCTTTCGAACATTGACCCTCAGATACACACACACGCACACTCTTTCAAAATTTTACTACGTACAATTTGAATATGGGAAACATGCCAAATTTTTTTTATTTTATTTTTTTTTATTTAAAAAAAAACATTCAACTAAATGAGAGATTACAAAAAATTTCAATTTATTGAATTAATTTAAAATAGACAGAAATACATATTGATTTCAGATAAAGTGAATGATCTTTTTATTCGTATTAAATTCACCAACAATATTTAATATAATTTGTGTAATGCCTTAAAATTATCTGTTCCTATGAGCCTCTAAATCCCCGGGGACACAATAGATTTTTCAAGTTGCAGTGTATTATAACGTCATAGAAATGTTGCAGGAAACATTTCTACAAATGGGACTTCTGCCAGACTCCTTTGCTTGTAAAATAGAAGAGGAAATACCCATTCAAATACAGATTGTTTGGGCTGTAGGAAATATTATGTTCAGGACCTTTTTGGGTCCACATAGGTTGTTTGTAAAAAGAGCTTAGGCTATTTTTCCTTTAGTTTATTGCCAGATTTCTTCGGATTTATTCGTGAATCTCACGTAGATCAGGTTCGATATAAATAGATTTGGATTGTTATCTTTCTTTGGGACTAGCTTTAGTTTTGTGTTCAAAGAGGCTTTGGATTCGAAGAGTTGCAGGACCTATATGTCCTAATAAATTTTGGAGGAGTCAGTATAAGCACTGTTGTGTTTTTAAAGAGGGAATGTCAAACGGCTAATGCCTACGAAGACTTGTTGATCTAATTATCCTGTCAATTAAAGTACTGTTGCTCGTAATTGTGTGTCGGCATCTGTAAGGCTAATATTTTTAAAAGACGGGGATCAAGGCTAACTTCCTGAAGGATATTTTGGACTAAAACAATCTTAAAAGATATGAGGAAGGCTTATTTCTGGAGACAGTTGAACACTTATCGCATTTCTGGCAACCGAATATTTGGCTTGGCGAGCGTTTAACGTTTTTTTCTTTAAAAAAATTATAGAAAATATATATGTATTTTTTTTTTATATTTTATTAAGAAATCCACAGCTATACAGACAGTATTATGAGTGAATATGATGGTAGTGGCGTGAATGTCTTGTTAGGAGATGCCTCCCAGTGGAGGTTTACTAAAATTTGTTACTAAAAAATGCTAAGAAGAAGTTAGATGGTCGCGCGGCCAGTGCGTTTCAGTCTCCTGGCAGGGTTGTGTGGAATAGAAAGAGAAGAGAGTTGTTGGACTAAAGGATTAGAATTGTTGGATGTGAGGTCATGGAAGTTCTTGTAACGTAATTTTATGAGCTGATGGAAAAAAGGGATTCTGAGGTCAGTGTGAAGGGTTAGGTTGAAAATATAGAACGGGGCATTGGTATTTCTTCTGAGGGTTTTGGATTGAAAAGCTTCAGTGCGATAGGAGTTGGAATGCTTAGTCAAACCCCAGACCTCGCATCCGTAAGGTCTAGAGGGGCTTTATAATAGTGTTGTAGATAAGACTTTTGTTTTCAAGGGAAAGTTTAGAGCGTCGGTCAAGTAGTCTCGATAGAAGTTTGTAACGTCTGTTTAGTTCAAGTCTTTTTAATCGTGTATGTGGATTTCAAGTAAGTCTTATGTACAAAATATCAGACTTTGTCGACTGTGGGTATAATGGTCCCATGAAGGAGGATGGGCGGGAGAGTAGCGCGACGGAGGTTGAAGGAAATGCATTTGCTTTTAGTGGAATTGACCTTTATTCTCCACCGGATAAGCCAGTGTTGTAAAGAGATGATATGGGATTGTAGTGCACGGGATGCGGAAACAGGATCGAGATTTGGAGCAATAACACATGTTTCATCAGCGTAGCAATGAAGGATTGTTTTTGGGTGGGAAGGAATATCTGCAGTATGGAAAATATATAGGAGAGGAGCAAGGACACTGCCTTGGGGCACACCTGCATGGATTGGAAAGATAGAAGATCTGGAGGAACCAGAACGAACCCAGAAGGAACGATCAGACAGGTATGATTTTAGGATCATATAGTAGGTAGAGGGAAGGACTCCCTTGATCTTCCACAACAAACCTGCATGCCAAACCCGGTCAAACGCCTGAGCGGTGTCCAGGAAGACACCAGGGCAAAACTGCTTCTGCTCAAGGGCAGATGAGATGGTGCCAATTAAGCGGTGGCAATGGTGAATTGTTGAGTGGAAGCTACGGAAACCAAACTGATGATTTAAAAGGAAAACTTCTAAAAGAGGAAAGATTCGTTTGAAGAGGAGCCGTTCAAGTACTTTACGCATGATAGGTAGTAAACTGATTGGCCGGTAGGATGAGGGAAGATGAGGAGGCTTTTTGGGTTTATGTATAAGGATAATGGTGACAAATTTCCGTAAGGAAGGGAAATGGGTAGTTCTAAAGACTGCGTTGTAGAAGTAGGTTAGAAATATTAGTGTTTTTTTTTTTTGAAAAATGACGGAGAATTAAAGCTGAAATGAGATTGAATCCGGGGGATTTTTTGAGAGAACGTTTGGAGATGGAATACTTAACTTCAGATGGACAGAAGGCTTTAGGAGGAAGAGATAACTGGAGGGGAATGTCAAGATCCTCAATTACCTGGGCAGTATGTTCAGGATCTTGAGTATCAGAGTGTGGTACAAAGATTGAGGAAAGATATTGGACAAGGTGGTTTGCTTTTTCCTCTTCAGTTCTGGCCCAAGTGCCATCGTCGCGAAGAAGAGGGTGTGTGAGGGTTCTCCAGGAGAGTATTTTCTTTGTCGCAGCCCAGAGAAAGAAGTCTTTGGTGGAAAGAGATTCGGTGTATTTTTGTTGTCTTTCGTTGCGTAAGTTTGTTAGTTCGGTTTTAAGTAGTCTGAAAAATCTTTTGCATTCGTACTTGTGCGAACGGTATTACCTACAGAAAATATAAAGATCGAAAAGTGCATTTAATTCGAAAATATATCTAGGGAACAAGGTATCTAGGCAACGGAGAATGTGGACACTGAAAGACCATGTAAGATTATAATATAATAATATTAGCGAAGGTCACTTTTACACGCAACACTGGGAGAAGAGCGGGTACTTCTATTTCTAATAAACAAAGTAATTGTACAAGGTAGGGGAAGTTCGCGGCATTGGTCAATGAAAATGTATTACAAATAGTATAATATTTTTACATTATTTTCCTTCAAAATACTCTCCTCCTGTATCTACACACTTCTTCCACCGTTCATAAGTTTCATCCCCTCTTGTGAATCAGCAAAACGGTGTCTCTTCAATTTCATTTTCAGCCGTGGAAACAGGTAAAAATCCGGTGGTGAAAGGTCGGGAGAATAGAAGGATGTTCCAGAGTGGTAATGTTGTGCCCGGCGAGGTATTGTTTCACCTTCTGTGAGCGATGTGACGTAGCTCTTGCATAGATTTCGATCTTTAAAGTACTCTGACAATATTTGTTGTGGTGGTTGGTTCCGCAGAGCTGGAAAGCATCAGAGACATTTTCCGTGGTAGCCTGCTTCGTTTTGTGGTCATCGACCGGTTTCGGGCGTTCGCCCATCTTCAGGATGCGTTTTTCAGACAGTGTGCCAACACAGACTCGTACAGAGACTTAGCTTCACACTCAGTGAAGATGGGCGAACCCCGAAACCGGTCGATGACCACAAAACGAAGCAGGCTACCACGGAAAATGTCTCTGATACTCTGACAATACTTTGTGAACTTCACCACAAACATAAAATTAAGGACAGTATAATGAATAAACTACAAACGCAAAAAGTTTGTTAAAAAAACTACAAAAAACACCAATTTCTAATATAATATTTACTAATTTTATGTAATTAATGTGTTATAAAGAAAAAAATTTAACACTTTCATTGCATTATTGAAGAAGAAAGCAAACGAGAAATTAGGTAGAAATGCAAGATCCGCCATTTTGTATTTGGATGTTTATACTAATGGAAGAAAATAAATTTGATATTAAACACCTACAAAAATTTCTCCAACTAATTCATAATATTTAGTTTAAAAAAAACTTTCTTTGAACGGTGTGAGTTTTTAGCTTTACATTATATTAATTTCAAGTATGTGGCCCAGTCCGCAAAGTATTGAAATAGTAACTATAACGATGGAAATCTACGCATGAGCTAATTAAATCAAAATCTAGTTTCTCGTAACAACGTAAAAAAAGGAATCGAACTAATTACTTAGTTCTATTAAACAAATAAATTATAACCGGAAGAAGCATTATATATTAGAGATCGAAAAACTATGTAACTATGTAAACTGGAGTATTGAGAGAAAGTCTTATGAGTGTTTCACACTAAATTTTTTAACCAATCAAACCATCTGATAGTTCGTTCTTCTTAATCTCCTTTTCTTTGTTGTAAACAAGTTTCTTTATATCTCCCTTCGTTAGGAAATAAAATAGAAATGAATTCTTTCAAAACAATATCACAACGAGGGACAACCAAAATTTCTTGACCCACGTCAATTAAAAATTTTTTAAGAAAATCCAATCCGACTTTCTCGCATTGTTATACATTCATAAAACTGCCAAATTTACTTTAAATATCCCTAAATATGTTGATTAGCACCCATAGCAGGTAGTTTACTTGAATGTATTCGCATTATAGTCTTGTAGATAACGCCAACAACACTGAACAAAAGCAAATAATTTGTGATATTTTACGCCACAAATTCCTCAGAAACTACTTGTTCCAAGAGAGGATTTCTACCTGTCTCCTCGTTGTGGTAATAAAGCTTATGGAGGCAAATAATAACTTTACCAAACTTTAATTCTCTATTTTCAAAACAGAATATATTTTGAAAGTAAATAATAAACACTATTTGAAACAATTAGAATGCAAAACAAAATTAACAACGACTAAACAGTAAGTATAATTTCATATACAGATAAAACTATTTTTCACACAATAAAAATCAGGTGAGAAACACTCACACAACTTTCTCTTAATCCAGTTCTCAAAATTATAATTGACAAATTTTATAGTTAGTTACCAAATTTAATGAAATTCGTCGAAAACTGAAAAAAAAAAAACTGTTCAGTAAAAGCGCACTTCCGGTTTACTAATTTTCTTGAAACTTGGAATTTTGGCCATCTATTTATTTCTAATTAATTTTGTTTGGATGATAGAATTGTATAATCAACTATGATAGCACTTTAAAGAAAAACATAACCCACCCCTTCCATTAAAAGTGCCCTTAAATGAATGTTCCTAGAGAAATGTTTTAAATAAAAGTTGTAGATCATTGTATGCTTAGTTTATATAAGAAGTTTCAAGAAAATCGTTGGAGCCATTTTTGAGAAAAAATCGCGAAAAAGTAAAAAAAAAAAAAAATTTAATAAAGTGGTAAAGTAAACGCACTTCCAGTTATGCGATTTATTTCAAACTTGGAATTTCAACAATATATTTAATTCTAATTAACATTATTCAGATGAGCGAATTGACCAATCAACTGAAATAGCACTTTAGATGAAAACCTAACCCAACCCCTTCCCCAAAAGGGCCCTTAAATGAAGTTTTCCAGAGAAATGTTTCAAATAAAAGTTGTAGCTCTATGTATGTGTAGTTAATGTACCAAGTTTGAAGAATACCGTCGGAGAAGTAAAAAAAAAAAAAAACTGTAAAGTGGTACTTCCGGTTGTGGAATTTTGACAGATAAAGTACTGTCAGATCCCATGGTGATACCTAAACGGAATATCAAGTTTGAACTTTCTACGATTTTTCGTTTTAGAGCTATGCTAATCACATACATACATACATACACACACACACAATTTGCTAAAACCACTTTTTTGAACTCAGGGGATCTCAAAACGGATATTTCCGGTGAAAACTAGATATTGAAAATTTGACAAGATTACAATACTTCCTCTTACTAGGAGTAGGAAAAAGTAAAAGAACTCAAAGTGTAACCTCACTCTTCTGTAGTTGTCATCTGATCAACCAAATAACAATAAACATCGACAAACATCGATAGGCTGGAACACTACCTACTTCAAATCAATTTTTTCGGGGAAAAATGTTTCAAATTAAAGTTAGGTTTTAGTTTCAACGATTAGAACCCATTAAATCAGTGTGATTTCTTGTATAATCCATTAAAGGTCCTTTTTTTAAAGTCCAATTATTTAAAGTTTAAATAAGCGAGTTTTCTTTAAAAATGTTTCAAATAGAACATTTATGTAGGTTATATTATGTTATATAGTTAAAGAGGGTTATATATGTGCAATTAGCAAGTTAACTTTAGAGAAAATCTTTGGAATCTTTTCAAGATAATCGCCCAAAAATCTCTTCAAAAACGGTGTACTTCAGAGTGACAGATTATTATCGAAATCTTAGTGCGTATTTAATGTATAGAAATTGTTAACAATACAAGATATTCACTATAGTATATTGAGAATAACATCGAGTTATCATCATCTAATGTTAATAATTTTCTACTTTTGATTTTAAATACGATAAGTGCGCTATTAAATTTTCAAGAAGATAATGGAATTATGGTGGTGCTGTCTGTACTGAAGGGAAACGTCCCTTGTATAAACTTTCAAATGGTTATTGCATAATGTTTCCAACTAAATTACTAGTGGTAAACTATGTAGTGAACATTATACGAAAAGCATCATAAACAGTGTAGCGACACTTACTGAGCGCAGCTTGTACCTTCTTCATCCTTACATGCTGCTCTTAATGACAACATATGCAGATATAACAGACAATCATTAAACATTATACAGAGAACAATATCTTACAAAGAGTAGTTTTTACTATATTAAAACATTTATATTAATGCCATGCGGCTTATTTATTTATTAATTATTATTATAATTGAATAAAGCAAGAAACATAGATAAAATAATTTTCTGTACCATAAAACTAATTTCGTGTAAAATGGATGCTGTTTTACAATCCCCTCTTGACAGCCGACTGCAATAATGTGGGGGGCACTGTACAAATTATAATGGACCCCTTTAGAAATGCTATGCTACCAAACAATCCAAAATGTCTCCTAAAGAATGTAGTCATTAAAACAAAATTGGTAAGTTTTTTTGTATTACTTTGCACAATGAGAAAAGTAATTAAATTAATTTAGTCAAGTTGACACATGGACTTGAAAATATTGCTAATTATAAAAGCCGTTCTTAGAACTTGGACTAAGGATTATGATGTAAATGACAACATGACTGGGGACTATCCCGTGGCCAGAAACCTTTCTGATCCGGGTCAAAACATATCGAACAAACGGGATTGCATTCATGGGTTACTTCCCTAGAAATATACATAGATATGACAAAAAAGTACAATGCAATGATACAAATTAAAATAAGTACTTGCTGCATATTATAAAAATATTAAAACAAATTTAAAACCAAACAAAATCATTGATAAAAAGTAAGAATTTTAAGATTTTTCTATTTCATAATTTTTTATCTGATTCCATTAGTTCAAAATCATTAGTAACTTTTTTTTTTTCTTAAAATAAAATAATTATTAAATATAATATAAAATAAGTATCATATATAATTGAAATTAGAAAGAAAATTACAACATTAACATCATTGGTGTTGTATTTCTTGGCATTACGATTCAAAATGAAATAATTTGAAACTTTTATAATAATGATCGTAAGATTCTGAATTCTTATGACCCAATGACTGACAGAATACAATTAATGCATGTGTACTTACTTTACTTCGTAATAAATAGGAACATCCAATTCCTAAACAATTGATTTCAATTCACTGTTAAAACATATAGGCATAATTAGATAGTACTAAATGTAAACAAACATTAATTTGTTGAACAAATATTGAACTCCATCAACGGTTTCTTAACCAAACTTATGCCCTGGGCCTCTTCGAGACTCTTCTATCATTAAGTTTATGTACATTATCAATAGATTGCACACGTCCAATCGACTAGTATTATACGGTGATTTATATTAAAATTAAAATTCGATTAAAACAAAAAAAAAAAAATTGAACTTTAGGATCACCTGAAATGTTTACGCAGGTCATTAAGTGATCCACAGACCATAGGTTGCCAATCATTGCTGTAGATCACAGGAAATGCCTGTGTAACAATAATGAACAAAAATTGCCAAACTGTTTTACCTCTGTATGAATGTTGCCCGCCTTATTTTCACTAGAGATGTATTATTTGTAGAAACTTCCCCTAGAAATAAATCGTAAATTTGGCTATCAAAGAGTACAGCTTCCAATATGAATCATGTAACTTCTTATCTGTTTTGAAATTGTTACGGCTATCAAATTTTCTTGAAATTTGATAAAGAAGAACTACAAATAATGTAATAATAAAGATGATTTATTTATATTATTATTATTATAAAAACAAAAAGTAGCGATACTTCCGGTTTCTAGATTTTTTTCGTCTAAACCTTCAAATCCCCTGATGCAATACTAAAATTTTACGTGGGAACAACTTTTGAGGTTACCAAAAATATTTGTTGTTTTGGCTAAGCTGTTCAAATAACAGAAATATACCTATTTATTACTATTTGTTCAGGACAAATCTACTTCTCCTACTAATTCAAATGTCTACCTCCACGCCAAGCCAATCTTAGAATAAAATCACATTAAATTGTGCAGGGCACAGCTCACTCTTTGTATAATTAAGATCATTTGTTAAATAATTACAATAAATATACCAGTGTAAACAATCTAATAGATATAGTCAATCGACATACAAAAGTATAACGATATACTGTTGCATTCATAAATGTAGATTATTTATTCTATTAAAAGAGGCTGCCTCAACCATATTTTAAGTGTTCTTATTTTAAATCAACCTGAAGCTAGTTCTCAGTAACATTCCCATCAAACCGGGGCAAACGTATAGAACAGTCAGTGCTTATCATCATACAGCTACTGAAACTAAAATCCCTAACCCATTTGCATTGTTGGCAGAGTTGAGAAAAAAAAAAAACTAATCCATTAGAATAAACACGCACAGAACGTGAGGGATGGAAAGAGGTCCATTTGAGAAGGGAAAGAAAGGGTGTCATTTGTCGGCCCGACAAAATAGATATATTATGAACGACGAAGTTTGAAGGGAGAGAGAGAGAAACGATTGAAAAAGAAAATGACGAAAAAATATTCATAGAACGACAAATCTAATAATTAAGCGATAAAATATGTAGTTTCACGACAATAACAATAAAATAGAGTGACAAAAATATTTAAATAAACGACAAAATATGTAATTTCAACGATATTGCATGTGCATTCGTAGTTAATGTTACTTATTTTATAGGTTATATAATGTTATATTTTACTTGCTTTTGTTGTGCATTTTTTATAACATTTTTGTTGGAATACTGATTATAGCGCAGTGGATATAGAATACAACATGATAACATGGCGAACGTAATTCAAAATTGAATTTATTTTTCTTTAATTCCAGCCCGTAGGCCAATTCTTATTTATGTCATTATAATAGTAAATTAAAATATGAATAGTTATTTTAATAATAATGGCATAATAATATTTCATTTCACTTACACTGCAGATACTGTTTGAATGTACAGGAGTTTCCTTCCCAGGATGTTTTGGAGGTTTTTCAGGCGCAAAACTTTCTGGTTCGAGAAATGGGCTGTTTTGGCACAGAAATATAATTACGAATTGGCATTCTCTGCTAATAATTTATTGTTATTTAAACGGCAATTGTCGGTTCTATTAGAGAATATCAGATTAGCGCATAGAGATGAGTATGTGATGCGTGCAAGACTGTCTTTACTATTTCTGGTTTATAAAGAATTAGTCTTGAGTGTTAAGATTTTTCATTTGATCCTTCTAAGCACATGTCGTTGAACGATTTGCGATGGCTATTTAAAAATGAGAGGGGAATTATTATTTTTGAATTTTACATCTTGGGGTGAGCGAGGGATAGAACGCTGCTCATTGTGTAATCGCAGAGCCAAAGAGAACATACAAGTGCACTTCATTGCACTTTCATATACGCGGAGTTTTGCTTGCTCTATCTAGGTGTGAATTCTCTTTAACTATAGTTTCTTAGGTGCTTACTAAATTTATTAAATTGCAAAGGGTTAATTAAAATTAAATATGTATCCTCTGCATAGTTCTATAGACATGACTTGGTACACGAGTCCAATTTCAAGACAGATTAATTGTAATAAAAAAGATTTATATTGCTGTCTATCTTCATATTGTTTAATATACATCTTGTACTGCTTCTCTATCACTGTTTTGATATTTTTATATCAAATGAGGTAATATTATTTTTTTACCTTAGTTACATTATAGTATTGTTATTAATCTCTTTTATTTTAATTTTTCTTGTATTCATTCATTATGTTTATTTTTGAAACTGAAAATTGACCACATTAACCTCCGGCTGACGAATGCTTATCCAGCCATACATTTGTATATTTGATTGTAAAGTTGTATATTTGATTTTTTCTTTTTATAATTTTGGAATAAAGTATATTATTATTATTATTAATATTTTATTAAGCTTAAGAATACACTATCATGAAATGCCAATTGTTTATGAATATTGATGGAATGGTCCATTTTTGTTGATTGAAACGACTTTTAGAACTTAATTTACTAAACTTTTATTATACCCAATTTTAAGAGTTTTTTCTTCTTGTTGTCGCCGAAATAGAACGAGAGAGTGAAACAATACAGACCAGCCACCTGATAGCTATATTATTTATTGTATAATTATAAAAAGTAAAAAAAGCAGCTAAATCCAAGAATTATCTTGATAAAGTTAATTAAAAGTCAATTTTTTTTTTTTTTATGCCGGCAACGCAATATGCTGCTGAAATATGCAACTATCATTATTAACACATTGTGATTTGTCTTGCTGAATATGTCGTCAGATGAACGTATTTTGTAGTATAGTTTTAATATTACCCCTTCCCCCCAAATGTATCGAAGTTCCAACTTTCTCTCTTTTTTAGTCTGCCCCTCTTATACCACTATAGCGGTGTCGAGGCCCTGCAGAGCTTTCTCCAGCCGCCCCTATCCCGTGCCATCTCTTTCCTCCTTCTCCAATCCCAACCTCTGTCTTGGAAACTCTGTTGGACATCCTGTTCCCAAATTCTCCTAGGCCTTCCTCTTTTCCTGGAACCTGTCACTCTGGTCTCATATACCCTACTCGCCAGACTTCCCTCCTCCATTCTCATAATATGGCCTAACCAACGCAGCTGGCTAGTTGCTACGATCTCTGTTCCGGGCTTTATTTTTAAATTTCTTCTGATGTACACATTCCTAACTTTGTCCCTTCTTGTTTTCCCCTCTATTTTTCTCAAATATCGCATCTCCATACCTTGGATAGCGCTTTTATGCCTTTCTGTGAGGGTCCAGGACTCACTGGAATATGTAAGAATTGACAGGAATACAGTCTTATACACGGCTATCTTTGCCGCTTTAGAGATTTCTGGCTTTCCTAAGAAAGCTTGTCTCAAAGCGTGAAAGACTTTTCCAGCGGTAGCTACCCTTCCCTTTATCTCTTCGTCCAGACTACCTTTTTGGGACAGATAGGCGCCTAGATATTTGAAGGTATCTACCTGCTCTATCTCCGTCCCATTATCCTGTACATGATGATCTTCTCTTTCCTTTGCTATCATCATGGTCTTTGTTTTCTCTGGGTTTAGGCTGTAGCTTCACTTTTCACAGGTCTTCCGCCAAAATTGCCATGTTGGTCTGAAGGTTATTCTCACTGTCTGCGAGGATGAGGGTATCATCAAAGTTCCAACTAGTATCTCTCTAACAATTAAAAGCCGGTAACTATTGCCCTTAAATTTTTATCCATCCAAAAGCCTATGATTCATATAGTTCATAGTAAAGGAATGCTGTTTTAGTTGAACGGTTTATATCTTGGGAAGGTCTTTTATTTATAAACCGCCTATAATGATATAATTAGGCGATTAATATTTACATGTAAATTAGTTTGTTGTTTCAGATTACCCACAAAGTTTAAGAAAGTTTATTTGTAAGAAACTTCAGAGATAACAACAGCTATCTAATCAACTATATCCTGCTGTTCTAAAAATAAAAAAAAGAAAAAGGAAAAAATAACCTGTTACAATTTTAAGGCAGTGCCCTAAAACTAGACTATTAATTATGTTGGTAAGATTTAAGATAAGAAATACAAGTTGCCGTAAAATTTGACTTACATATATTTTTTAGTATTATGACATGTCAGTGATGATGATTTATTGGGGGAGAAGAACATGGAGAAAGAGAGAGCCACCGACAAAAAGAAATCTGAATGTTCAGCCGTCGTTCTAACAGCATATTACATACCAACAGTGGACACCATTATAACTAGATCACCTTCTAGAAAAATTTCCATAATATTAAAAATATATGTACCCCATTAGTCCAATAAATTAATTGATAGATCCTTGATTTATTTTATTTTTTTTAATTATACTAAAATGTTTCTTATATATTTAATTAACATATTTCTGACAACGTTTTGATAAGGTAATTCTCATTTAGTAGTGCAATTATCGCCACTGTCTTGAGTCAAAAGGAGTTGTATGATTTTTTTTTTTAAATAAAGCTTAGAAATAATTTATTTATGAAATGTTATATCTGTCAAAATGTCCAGAATATATTAAAATTCTGTGCTTGTAGAAAATTGTTGAACTCGAAATGCGACTTTATTGTGCGATTGCCTCCAATAGAGACACCGATTATTAAACTTGGAATAATAATAACACATACAAGGGACTCCAAAGCTTTGTTTGAATCTTCATTTCGAGAAAATTGATTTTTTTTTTTTTTTTTTTGACGAGTTCTGCGAGAGCTGGACTTTGCTTCTGCCATCGAAAAAAATTTTAAGCTTAGATTCCTCCCAATGACTTAAAATTGAAGAAAACTAATCATCTACTTAAATATTGCAAGTGTGGAGGCAATTTATCAATTTATTATAACTATGCAAATTAGAGTAATAGGATTTTTACTTTTTACTTTTTACTTTCTCTCACTCTTAGTAAGAGGAAGTATTGTAAGCGGGTCAAATTTTCGATATCGAGTTTTCACAGGAAATATCCGTTTTGAGGTCCCCTGAGTCCAAAAAAGTGGTTTTTAGCAAATGGTGTGTGTGTATGTAAACAGCATAGCTCAAAAACGAAAAATCGTAGAAAGTTCAAACTTGATATTCCGTTTAGTTATCACCATAGGATCCGACAGTGGGTCATCTATCAAAATTCCTGAACCGGAAGTACCACTTTACTCGATGTTTTTTTTACGTTTTTGCGATTTTCTCAAAAATGACTCCAACGATTTTCTTCAAACATGGTATATCAACTACACATACAAACAGCTACAACTTTTATTTGAAACATTTCATTCGGGAAAATTCATTTAATGGCAGTTATGATGGAGAGGGATGGGGTCAGGATTTCATCTAAAGTGCTATTTCAGTTTATTAGATAATTCTATCATCTAAATAATGTTAATTAGAATTAAATGTGCTGTTGAAATTCCTAGTTTTAAAAAAATCGGATGACCGGAAATGAGTTTACATTACCATTTTACTAAATGATTTTTGTCACTTTTTTAATCGCTTCACTAGCGAGGAGCGCTGTCGCATACTGTAAGAGTATTTTCATTGTTTTGTACATCAAAATCTGATTTTTGGCACACTAAATGCCAAATATATGAGTCGTTAAGTGGAAGTGTTCTCCTTATTATATGTCGGAAATATGGGCCGATCAATATGTAAACATAGTTTAAGTGGCAAAATTTCTCAGTTACGATTTTTCAAATATCTATTAGGTCCATCAATAACTACTGTGGATTGTTTGTTAGGATAGACGTGGGAAGCACTCATATGATCTGCAAAATTTTTAAAAGAATATTAGGGTGGTGGTGTAAGCTCCTAAGTATGTCTCACAATCAACTTCCCAAACAATGCTATAAAAGGTTATTACAAATTATATACCACAAGAATGTACCGTTTAATTGGGCACTTCAATTGAAAGAGATGCGTTGGTGCTAAACATATCTGTCAAAATTCTGAAATCGTATGTAAGTAACATTAATAGCTTATGTAATATCTTGTTACTTTTTTATTTTTTGGCTGCATTTCGTATTGTAGTTTTATTGGGTGGGGAATATTGAACCAAATTTACAGCCAGGTTTTTCTTTTTTATTCAATTTGCGATTTTACATTCGTCAAATGTCGTTATTTGCTTTACGTTTCGACAATATCTTTTGTCATTTTCAAAAGCTTTTGTATATAACAATGTCTTACTAGTATAATTTGTTGATTAATTGGAAAATAACTGCATATAATTCTGTTAATATTTTGTTCAGGAAATTTTGTAGAAATGATTTTACTTTGAGATTATTCTAGATCTGTCCTTATTTTGGGTTATTATATCTATTTACGTATTGGAGATTTCATTATGTATTTTCAAATGAGCGATGTTTCTGGATAATTATTCAGAATGGTGCACGTGCTGATGTTTGAAAGCTTTCTTTTACTGAGTATTGGCAATTTTTTGGCTACTTTTTTATTATTTAAGTTGAGTTTAACCCTCGTGTACAGCCTCGAGTTACCCAAATATAATCAACAAATTATACTAGTAAGACATTGTTATATACAAAAGCTTTTGAAAATGACAAAAGATATTGTCGAAACGTAAAGCAAATAACGACATTTGACGAATGTAAAATCGCAAATTGAATAAAAAAGAAAAACCTGGCTGTAAATTTGGTTCAATATTCCCAACCCAATAAAATTAATAGCTTAGTTGAAACTATGAAAAAATCATTGTATGAGTAAAGATATTGAACTATTAATAAATGCTAATTACAATTCACATTTCCGAAATATTAGTAATCTTGGGATAAGTGAAGATTATCTGCATCGCAATGTATACGTATTTTGTTAAGATTGAATGATGTCACAATTAAGACTTGCATGTGATTAACTGGCAAGAATTATTATTATTAAAGGAGACAAAATCCAATTTAGGACAAGATTTGCATTGCACATATTGTGTGATTTATCGAGGGACCTGATAACTTAATTCACTTTTTTGTAAGTAATAAAAAGCAGTCATGATAATTTCGAATGTCTTTTTTATCAAGTCTCGATATTCATAAAATAAATTATACATATTTATTTTTTTTTTATTAAAGCTGTCTCATTAAGAAAGTTCCTCTCTCTCTCAATAAATTTTGTATATTATTTTTATACCTCATAATTGGTAAAGATTTCATCTAAATTTTTTGAAACCAATATAGTTGTTTTTGATTTCTCTGTCCTTATAAACATATATATATATATATATATGTGATGTGTTTTTTCTGTTTGTTTATCTTATACTATGTATTTTCTATTTGTTTTCATTTTATACCATTTCTATTTTTTATTTTTATTTTTTATTTTTGTAAGTTTATATTTTATTGTAATTATGCTTAACTGTAATGCCTCACTCCTTGCTAAGGGTTGTATCCCCAGAAGTAAAAATAACAATAATAATAATAATTATTATTATTTTAATAAATAATTAACAAGTCCAAACTATAATACACTTTCTAGATTAACACTGTGTGTATAGATGGATAGATCAAGAATATAGTTCTGAATTATTGTTAAAGAAGGAATTAAATCTAAATAACACACACACACGTGTCAAACATTGCAAAAAAACTTAAATCGATAACTCTCCTAGCTTTCAAAATTGTAGCATAGTTTTTAATATTCGCTATGTATATTTCTCTTTTAGAAATACAATGAATGTATAATTTATTATTGATTATAAAGTTGACGGACAATTATGAACATATAAAAATATTGCTTTTTATTAATTTTCACTTCTTTATAAAAATATGGATCTAAGTCAGTTAATACAACCAGAACCAAGAGAAAGGAAAGAAACAGTTATTTATAATAAAACTAATTTATCTACAAGGTTTCTACAGAACAGATACATAAAATATAAAACTATCATTAATTAATCTTCCTTTTTTTTTCTTTTTTTTTTTTTAATATTATTATTATTATTATTATTTATATTAGCAGAACTCTCTCATAACTCGGTTCAAGGATTTTCCCAGTCTGTTAGACTCTTTGATTTACGTTTTAATAGATTGATATAAAAAAAATCTGGTGTTAAACACTGTAATGACTCTCTTTCTTTGACCTCAGATTCCCATCAAACTTATGGTTTTTTTTCGTAACTAAATAACATAGAGGAGAATTAAATATATTACAAAAATACCATGTCGGAGGCTCGGTTAAACAAGTGAGTATTTTTACGAACTTCACGAAATGCAACTCTATAAGCTTTTGTAGCAATTGATTCGTTCTTTTATAAACATTATATTAACTTGTATATGGATGGTAATCATTTTTAGTTTGTAATCAAGTTGGCTGTAAAACAAAAAAAAAAATTACATCCACTAAATTTAAATAAGTACAAAACTGAAATGTAAATATTGTTGAAGAATTAGAGCATGATTTTTTTCTAAATGTTTATAAAAAGATTAATGAATTTAAAATAGACAAAAAGTAATGATATATTCATAGAGTGTCCTAGTTGGTACTCGTTCTACGGACAAGTTAATTAAATGGAAGAAGTGAATCCAATTTTGGCATCACTTATACTGATGATGTGGCACATTTTAGACCTACACTACAACTACTATCATCGCATTACCCTATTTCATATTTATAGAGCTGAAACTTTACAATTTTATTTTGTTCTTTTCAGCATATATAAAATATTTAGCTGAATTACATTGTTCAAATGATGTAGAACTTTTACATTATACAATATTTTGTCCATCTTTAGGCTAACTTAATATTTTGCCCTTTTGTTCCTTTGGAATTTACTGAGTAGTTGTGATGTTTACAGAATTTCGCAATGGTATTTTTTGAATGAATTCCAAACCAAATGCACCTGCTCTAAATGTCGAAAAGAATATTCTAAGGTTAAAGGTTATAATACGAAGATTTCTGGGACAATCAGTAAAATTCTCCAATTTCAGACGTCCAGAAATTATAACATATCATAACATATGTTATAACATATCACAATATGCCGTTGTTTATACCGTTTGAGAAACCATTCAAGGCTCAGATTAATAATTTTCTCACTCCCACATTTGAGATCTGAGAACTAATTCACAAATCTCAGGTTAAGGATTAAAAAAAAAGAAGCATTCCAACGCTAAGTCATACCTCACCGTTATTTCGTTTTCTATTTTCAGTAAAGATTGTTAAGCACTTGACCTTAAGACTTAGGAATTTGGCATTTTAAGTGTTTAAACTTGGAAGTGGCAAAGTTTGTTTACGGTCCGCCTCAATTCTTAAAGAATACCAAAGTCATGCAGTGGACAAATGAAGAAATTAAAAAGCAAGCAGAGAGAAATTCAATTAAAATAAATGGAAAATATAAATTCACTTTCATTAAAGAAAACTGCAAAAAGAAGGAAAAGAAGTATAATTAAAATTTTAAACATTTTGATTGAAAAAAAAACTTAGAAAGATATTTTAGTTGTTTAAACAAATAAAATTAACACAAGTATAGCTCGGCAACTTAGTTGTGAAACCAGGGGGCGGAGTCAAGTGATGTTATAACTACTAAAACCCTTTGGCAATGGGCGGAGTCAAATGTTTAATTTAACGTTTACAAAACTCAAAAGTTTAATACTCACATGACTTTCTCTCACTGCAATTTACATAATTTTGATTGACTGATTTCATTTATAAGGGAATTACCCAGTTACTAATTACATATATATAATTACTTTCTCTTACTCCTAGTAAGAGAAAGGATTGTAATCGTGTCAAATTTTCGATATCGAGTTTCACCGGAAATATCCGTTTTGAGGTCCCCTGAGTCAAAAAAAGTGGTTTTAGCAAATGGTGTGTGTGTGTGTGTGTATGTGAACAGCATAGCTCCAAAACGAAAAACCGTAGAAAGTTGAAACTTGATATTAAGTTTAGGTATCACCATGGGATCTGGCGTACGTTATCTGTCCAAATTCCTCACCGGAAGTACCACTATCTAGTGAAATTTTTACTTTTTTGCAATTTTCTCAAAATGGCTCCGACGATTTTCTTTAAACTTTAAATCACCAAAACACATACAAAGAGCTACAACTTTTATTTGAAACATTTCTCCGGAAAAATGCACTGAAGGGCACTTTTGGGGGAGGGGTGGGGTTAGGTTTCCATCTAAAGTGCTATTTCAGTTTATTAGACAATTCTGTCATCTAAATAATGTTAATTAGAATTAAATATGTTGTTGAAATTCCGAGTTTGAAAAAAATCGGATAACCGGAAGTACGATTACTTTACTACTTTACTAAATGATTTATTCACTTTTTCGCAATTTTCTTCAAATGGCTCCGAACGATTTTTTTTGAAACTTTTCAATAAAAAACTAAATATGCAACAATCTACACTTTTATCTAAAACATTTCTCTGGAAAATTCTTTAAGGGCACTTTTAGGGGAGGGGTGGGGTTAGATTTTCATCAAAGTGCTATCCCAGTTGATTATACAATTCTATCATCCAAACATAATTAGTTAGAAATAAATAGATGGCTTAAATTCAGAGTTTCAAGAAAATTAGTAAACCGGAAGTGCGCTTTTACTGAACAATTTCTTCAGTTTTCGACGAATTTCATTAAATTTGGTACACAAAGTATATAATTTGTCAATTATAATTTTGAGAACTGGAGTAAGAGAAAGTTGTTTGAGTGTTTCACACCAAATTTTTTTTTTTTAATTTAAGGCGCGTCAACATCTATGGTCATTGTTGCTCGGAGGCTTCTCAGTGTACTACCGGCCTCCGGACGGTGTTCTTTCAATGCAGACAACATTGTCCATCACTGCACAGAAAGCTTAAGGGAAGCACAGGTTGAATCGAACCCAGGACCCCCGTTACTAGTCCAGCGTGCTACCACTGAGGTAATCCCTTCCCTTCATATATAATTGAAAATGTACATATTTGGCTCCGAAATATAATTAGGAGGCGAAAGGATTAAGACTACTCAGTTGAAGCGTACTAGACTTTATTTTTTTCGGGACACTGATTTTCTTCACTAAACTCCAAATTTGGAGAATACATTAAATTCTTTTTAATATAATATGATCGAATCTTATGATATGTTGGAAAGCGATTCAAATAAAAGTTATAACACTTTTTATGATCAGCTGATATACCAGGTTTAAAGAAAACTGCTCGTTAATACCGTTTTCGTAAAAATTGCAAAACATGAAAAGTCTATTTGGTAAAGTGATAGTTTTGAGTTTTGCTGACTACATATAACAAACACTGGCCAATTTCTAAACGCCAATTTTTGAGAAACTCAGGAATCTCAACAAATGTATTTTCCGGTCAAACCCAATAAACTCAAATTTATAAATTTGATGCGATCCAGTTAAGCACTTGAAAATTGCGCACAACTGTTTTTTTTTTTTTTTTTTTTTTTGTAATTATTGCAATGGCGTGCTAGTTTTAGTGCGCGGCCTGCATGAAAGAAAAATGATCTGCGACTTAAAGAAGTATTATAAATCTGGCTTTAAAAAACATAGTATTACATTAAGTCCGTGTTAAGAAAATGTCTAAACTACATTGATTTCTGATTCTCAATGGCTGAGACTGATGTAATGACATGACAAAGTCGTAGCAATGTCAAACCTTCACAATAATAACAAAGAAAGAATAATTTACAACTAGTGGCCTAGCCAGCTGCCTGACTTCAAGACAAGGCCGCGGGCAAACAAACAAACCAAGGGTAAATACATCAAAGCAAGCACCACTAAGGCTGGCCACTGACCTAAATCGGTAGCCAGCTGCTGTCATCAAAGCAAGCACCGCTAAGGCTAGCCACTGACCTAAATCGGTGCTCACCAAACTAACCAAGTTCGCACAAGGTCGCACACTAGGACAGATGTCTTGGTGTGAATATGGCGAACACTAAGATGTTTTGGTGTGAGTGTGGCCAACACTAATATATAAACTCGCCCCATTGGAAGAGGGGAGAATTATAAGATTACACTTCAGTACGAGCAGCAGTTTACGCGTCCCTATACAGTTTTTATGTATACTTACTACCTTTAGTAGTGCATCTTAGTTCATTTATCTTAATCTTTCTAATTTATTAATTATTTATCTTCTATTTATTTCTAAGTATTTCTTGTTAATAGTTACCATTTTTTACGTTTAAATTATTGTTCAAATACAGTCTATTTTTATAAAATCCGTGTTAATACTTCGAGCACTAACCTCGAATCTCTAAACTAACTCCCGCCCTCTTCAAGACATCTACTACATACCTCAGGAATCACATTAAACCATTCCACTACAATATCCAGATAATATTTTTGTTTATTTTTCTAATACCTCTAATTCATTAATCTAGTCATTAAAAAGAGGAAGTAAACCTAAAGTAACACCTAAAATAATATCTTCCAACATAAAGTCAATTAAATGAAGTTAGCTCTTTTTCCATTTATCAAAGAAACTATAGCATTAAGTGCACACAAAATTCAATTTCCTGCTAGAACAAGTTTTTACATACCTGCCTAAATCTTGATATTCAGGACTTTATATATATACATATATACAAGATATATATATATATAAATAACCATAATTACTGCTAATAAAATTAAATTGATAAAATAGCGGACATAGTAACCAAAATATAACAAACTAATATCTTAGTGACCCAACAGAAACTATTTTCACATTTTTTTTGTCTGGCCACAGAATCCAGTTTGTGATTTTATTTTTAAATAAAAAAAAAATAACTACGTGATAAATAAAAAAAAGACTGGTTTAACAGGCTTTTCTATTATAATGAACTTGCAAATTAATGATACCAAAGTGCAAATTAATGGGAGCTTAAGAGACTATATTTATTAAAGCCGGAAATTAAACAAAAAAAGAAAACAAAAATGGATAAAGTAATCATCAGTTTATTTGGAACTGTCTGATAAATGGAACCATGTTAGATGGAAAAAAAAATAAGTTGGAAAGGAAGTTGAATGGAACTTTTAATAAATTCACTCAAATGCCTAAATAATTAAGAATACAACTTAGCTTGAGTATTTGAAATACCGGAAATAGCCAGAGTTCTGGGCTATCCTGGACTATGTAGAAAAGTATTTAGCGAATGTTCTCACACTGTCACCTCTCTTACTGTGTATGTGTTTGCGTGTGCGTGTTTGTGAGGTGGGGTGGGGAGAGAGTAAGAGAAAGAGAAACGCTAAATAGCAGGAAGTTTTGTTTTTCTTTTAGATTATCACAACAGACGGTTACGATCACCATTTTTTTATACGCAGGGGCGACTGTTTGTTTTTTTTTTTCAATTTTTATTTTCAATTTTAGCAATTTTTGCTAATTCAAGTTTAAAAAGTTGCCTTCTTGGAAGTAACTTTCATTTCAAAAAACAAATTGTAAATCGCATTTCAGGCAAAAACCTCACACAACTTTCTCTAATCACTTACTATAATAATTCTAGTTGATAATTTTTTTTTTTTTTAAATTTAGAATTTCTCTAATAGTTTATTATTACAGTTCGGCTACTTAGTTGTAACACCTAAACGGCTGTTATGCCCCACCCATCGCCAAAGCTTTCTATTAACTGTGACGTCATTTAACTCCGCCCACAGGTACCACAACTAAGTTACCAAGCGATACATATTATATAAATCTAGGTAGAAAAAAGACGCATGCACAAGTTGACTTTTAGGACTTCGCCAATTATTGAAAAATGATTGTGACTTAATTGTAGACTCAATTACAATGCTATCGTCAAGCCCAAAAATACTGATTGTATCATTCCCGAGAGATAATCTCAGAGATATTTTCCGTGATAGCCTGCTTCTTTTTGCTGATCATCTACAACAACTCTCAATCAACAACTATGGAAACCAAAATACTTCAACGCCTTGGGAATTGGACCCAAAAATAATTTTTCTCTAACAATCTTTATTTACTGGCCTCTTAATAATATATTATTAAATATATGATAGAACTGTGTATATTGCACGGAAATAGCACTTTTCAGAACAGTTTAACATTGCAGTTCCACAGAATTTTCCGCAAATCAATTTTGCTAAAAAAATAAGTTTTTACAAATGAAAATGTTAGATCTTTATATGAGCATAGTTCTTTAAATCGTTGGAGCATTTTGTCAGAAAATCTTGTAAAAAGTGATAAATAACAACATTCAGCAAACCCTCACTTCCTGTAGATTGATGTCCGAAACTTTCGAGACAGTTCTTATGATGGTGGTAGATAAGCTTCCGTTATATAGATAATAATAGTACCTAAGATTTTATTTTCCTTCAGATTTTTACTTTCTCTTACTCCTAATAAGAGAAAGTAGTTGTAATCGTGTCAAATTTCCGAAAAAATTTTATCCGTTTGAGGGCCCCTGCGTCCAAGAATGTGGTTTTTAGCAAATGGTCTGTGTGTGTGTGTATGTGAACAGCATAGTATGTAAACCGTAGAAAGTTGCAACTTGATATTCCGTTTAGGTATCACCATGCCATCTGTCAAAGTTCCCTCTACCAGAAGTACCACTTTACTAATTTTTTTTTTTACTTTTTTACGATTTCTCAAAAATGGC
This sequence comes from Triatoma infestans, assembly GCA_011037195.1. NCBI lineage: Eukaryota > Metazoa > Arthropoda > Insecta > Hemiptera > Reduviidae > Triatoma > Triatoma infestans. The sequence goes on along the minus strand of JAAEAF010002102.1, from coordinate 41,382 downwards.
TCCGCCGATTTTCTTTAAACTTAGTATATCAATTACACATGCAAAGAGCTACTACTTTTATTTGAAACATTTCTCTGGGAAAATTCATTTAAGGGCAGTTATGGGGGAAGGGAGTGGGGTTAGGTTTTCATCTAAAGTGCTATTTCAGTTTATTAAACAATTCTATCATTTAAAAAATGTTAATTAGAATTAAATATGTTGTTGAAATTCCGAGTTGGAAAAAATCGAATGACCGGAAGTGGGTTTACTTTATCACTTTACTAAATGATTTTTCCATTTTTTCGCGATTTTCTCAAAAATGGCTCCGTCGATTTTCTTGAAACGTATTATATAATAAACATACAAAGATCTACAACTTTTATTTAAAACATTTCTCTAGGATAATTCATTTAATGGCACTTTTAGGGAAGGGGTGAGTTATAATTATCTCCAAAATGCTATCATAGTTGATTGTACAATTCCATCATCCAAACAAAATTAATTAGAAATAAATAGATGGCCAAAATTCCGAGTTTCAAGGAAATTAGTTAACCGGAAGTGCGCGTTTACTGAACAGGTTTTTTTTCAGTTTTCGTCGTATTTGAATTAATTTGGTACACAAACTAAAAAATTTGTCAATTATAATTTTGAGAACTGGAGTAAGAGAAAGTTGTGTGAGTGTTTCACACCAGATTTTTTTTGTTTTTTTGTTTGTGATACTTTGTTCACATATACATATTGTAACGCAGCTACTAGTGCCATCTAGGGGAAGAAGCAGGCACTCCAAGCTCTTCTTGGCCGCCGGGAGGCGCTAGCGAGGCGCTTCTAGATTCTTCTACAGCGGTGTCTCCAGTGATATAAATAGGAGAAGGGCAGTTCGAGTGTGGGTGTCCTTGTTATAAATTGAGTGCGTGCTTGTTAAGTGTTTTATTTGTAATTTATTGTGTTAAACATTAAATTGATGTTAGAAGTTTAGTGTGTTTTATCTAAATCGAACCCACTTAACAACTAGTTGCAGTAGCTAGTTTGGAAAACGTCACAATATATATATACCCAAACAGACAGACAGTTTGATTTTCGGGTAAAATGTAATTTCAATATTTTGACACAATGGCAATACTTCCTCTAATTGGGAATAAGAGAAAGTAAAAAAGGCCTTTTTGTATAATATTGTGGAATTATAAGAGATACTATAAGACACTAATGAGTGTATGATCTGGGTAGTTGAGATCTAAGATTTGTTGTATATTGAAGATTAATTAAGAATAATAAGTTGGAAATTTTTAACTTGGGAATTTTTTAATAAGTGGGTTAATTTAGATATTTTTCCAGACGTGTAATAAAACAGCATACACGTAACAATATATACAGGTATATAAATTACTTAAATAATAAAAAATTAATTAATTTAATAATTTCATAACAATTCAAAATAATTGAATAGTAGAAAGTTCAACTATAAAATTATCGGAAAAGAACGAAATCCGATAATTGAAGTGAATAAGTTAAAGACCTTGAACTATTGACCTCTATGTAGTAGTACAAATGGTAGGCAGTGGTAGGCAGGCAGTTGTACACAGCAGGACTGGGATGCTTGCGTTCACCATTGCGCTTCAATAATTAATAAATTTGATTCATTGCCGCCATATTGTACAATAGGTTTTGCTATTCAATGGAAGCTCTTGTCTTGTTTAGAATGTAACATCATCATCATCATTATCATTCTTAGCACTACAATCCATTACTGAAACGATGCTGCCTCAAGAATCGCCTTCCATTGTTCAATGCCTCGAGCAACTGCTCACTAATTTCGAATGCCCATAGAACTGGCATCACTGCTTATACAGTCTAAACACCCTAATTTCGGTACGACACTGAATGATTTCTTCGGGACTGAATCTTCGTCCATCCGTAAAACATATCCTGCCCACCTCGGCCTTGTAACTGGATATACTTTACAACATCTAGCTCTCCATATAAGTTGTTACGCTCATAGTTATGTATGTCTCCTAATCATCCACACATTATTTTCCTTAACCCGACCATATTATCTTCCTCGGCATTCTTCTATCGAACACTAATAGTTTATTCTCTATGGCCTCAGCCTCCATGTTTCTGAGCCATATATCAGAACAGGTCGTATGAGCACTTTGTAGAGGGACATCTTTGCAGATCTAAGTAGTGAGCGGCTCTGCATGTATTTGAGGTGTCCGTAATAACATTTGTTCGCAGAGTTTGAGTGTCTGCGTTACTTCCGTTTTTTAGTCATTATCTGCTGTTATCACTGATCCTAGTTACTTAAACCTTCAACTTTCTCAAAGTTTGTAGATAGATATTAGCTTGTATGGTTGTCGATTATCTGTTGTTTTTCCTTCATTAATTTCAAGTCTCATCTTTGTCTTGCTGCCAAATTTAACGAGATGGCAGCAAATTAACGAATGACATCTGTGTCATCGCCGCCAATGATCTGCCAATTTCAGCATAAGCTAAAATTTGCACGCTTTTTGATGAATATATTGTACCTGCTGTCTCAAAAGTCGAGCATCTCTAACTACATTCTCTACAGCAAGGTTAAACAGCGTACAGGCTAGTGAAAGTAACAAGTAAATAATGTTGGTTATTAATGAAGCGGAAAATGAGAGGCAATATATCTGTTCATCTCCTTTTATCAGACTCCTTCATGGACAAACGTCTTTTTGCAGTAATGATGGCTAAGCAGTTTCTAGAATTTGATGCGATGCGGTGGTTTTTATCATCAGAATGAAGTACGTCCTGAAGTTAAAAAAAAAAAAAAAAAAAAAAATCTGGTGTGAAACACTCACACAACTTTCTCTTACTCCTGTTCTCAAAATTATAATTGACAAAAGTTATAGAATGTGTACCAAATATAACGAAATTTGTCGAAAACTGAAAAAACTGTTCAGTAAAAGCGCACTTCCGGCTTACAAATTTTCTTAAAACATGGAATTTAGGCCATCTATTTATTTCTAATTAATTTTGTTTGGATGACAGAATTGTATAATCAACTATGATACCACTTTAGAGGAAGCTGTAACCCCACCCCTCCCCTAAAAGTGCCCTTAAATGAATTTTCCCAGAGAAATGTTTTAGATAAAAGTTATAGATCTTTGTATGTTTAGTTTATATAGGTAGTTTCAAGAAAATCGTCGGAGTCATTTTCGAGAAAATCGCGAAAAAGTGAAAAAATTATTTAGTAAAGTGGTAAAGTAAACGCACTTCCGATTATCCGATTTTTTTCAAACTCGGAATTTCAACAACATATTTAATTTTAATTAACATTATTTAGATGATAGAATTGTCTAATAAACTGAAATAGCACTTTAGATGAAAACCTAACCCCACCCCTCCCCCATAAGTGCCCTTAAATGAATTTTCCTAGAGAAATGTTTCAAATAAAAGTTATAGCTGTTAGTATGTGTAGTTGATATAGAAAGTTTGAAGAAAATCGTTGGAGCGATTTTTGAGAAAATTGCAAAAACGTAAAAAAACCAACAAGTAAAGTGGTACTTCCGGTTGAGGAATTTTAACAGATGACCCACTGTCGGGTCCCATGGTGATACCTAAACGGAATATCAAGTTTAAACTTTCTACGATTTTTCGTTTTTGAGCTATGCTGTTCACATATACATACACACACACACACACACACACAGACCATTTGCCAAAAACCACTTTTTTGGACTCAGAGGACCTCAAAACGGATATTTCCGGTGAAAACTCAATATCGAAAATTTGACACGATTACAATACTTCCTCTTACTAGGAGTAAGAGAAAGTAAAAATGAATTCACTGATCTTAATTTTGTTCAAAAATTTTGGTACATTGTAAATCTTTACTTATTTTTTAATGGATGTCAAGTTATCTCCTATCAGAAGACTGTTACTTAAAATTAATTGTTTTCTAATTCAACTTTGTAATTCCAATGGGAATGCACTTTCGAAAATTCGAATGTAATAACATATCAAAGTTTCAAATAAAAATAATAGGTTTGCATGTGTGTTATAAATATATATTTTAGGAAAATTTTAAAGTCTTTGAATAAAACCACTCCAAAAATTCATACTTAATAATAACAGATTTTCTTCAAACATGGATACATTTTAAACAAATTTAGTTTTCCTTTGTAATATAATAATAATAATAATAATAACGTGGTTTATTTTTAAATTAAATACACAGCTTATCTAAACAATTTATACAAAATAACACAATGCATGGAACTAGTCCATCTGCAGAGTTGTATTATACTATATTTTTAAACTTAACCGAAATAAATTTACAAAATTAAAAAAAAAATAGATTCACCTCATCATTACAAAAAAGAAAAACAAATTACAAATAAAATAAAGTAGGCTATTAATTTAAGTGATCAAGGTTCAGGTATTAGACTCTCCAATTAAAAATGATCTATAATTCCAGGCTTTAATATGATAATTATACAAGTCTATCTAATTTGTACCATTCAAATACTCTAAACACTCTTCTATAGACAGAGTAGACTTGCCCAACCATCTCAACCGGAACTCCCTTAACGCCGAACAACCACCTATATAGTGCAGAGTATCCTCTACGGCGCCACTATTGCACATTGTACAAGTATGAGTTTCTGCTGGCCTAGTAATGCTATAGTTCAGTTTCAATAGCTGCCCTCTTAATTTAATTATAACTTTTATTACATTCATATTATATCTATCACATATATAATTATTTTCTCCCAGATCAAATTTTAATTTACCATATATATAATAAGTAGTTGAGGTCCTGACTTTACTAATTAAATGATTTTTAAATTCCTGTTTTATATTGTTGTACAACCCATCAAAACATTGCTTTTTACCTTCTACAGATAATTATTATTTACCCAATTATATGTCTGGCATAGCTGTTTGAACTCTTTGCACCAATACAAGTTTCTATTAATAATTTCCTCTGCCAAGGTGCGAGTAAGTCTATTTTTCGGCAGTAGCAGAACTTTTTGTATGTAGTTCAAATGGAGCCGTAATGTATACATAAAAAGTGGGTAAACTTCGGTTTCAAGGTAGATGACATAATTCGGTGTAAATTGGGGAAGCAAGAGGAGCCTTTTAATAAAATACGTATACAATTTATCTACCTTCTCAATTCTTAAAAAACCCCATACTTGCGCCCCATAACACATTATGGCTCTACAAACCGCATTAAAAACCTCGATTTTAGACGTTATTGGGATATCAACATTTTTAAAAAAGTTATTGTAAGTAGAATGTATGGCCAATTTCGAAACACTAAGTCTTTCCTCAAAGTGTTTTACGAATGAAAGCTTAGGGGTTAGAGTAATTCCTAAGTATTTGTACTGATTGACTATGTCAATACTCTCACCATTGAATCTCCAATATTCGTTTTTTGCTCGTCTGCCCCCTTTTCCGAAAATTACTATTTGAGACTTTTTAAGGTTCACAATTAAATTCCATAGTTTACAGTACGCGGACAGCCTATTAATCATCTCCTGTAAAATAAAGGGATGATCTGCCACAATAACAATATCGTCGGCATACATCAAGCACCTTATATTTCTACCTGCTCCTTTGTAATATATAATTATGGATTTTGTAAAAAAGGCACTTTAATAGGAAGCTTGGAGTGAAGGTGGCATACAACACTGCAGAAATCAATTTCCCTACCAAAATGATTCAAATAAAAGTGACAGGACCATTATACGTATGTGAATAGTTAGTATACATGTGCGTGGTTAGTATACATGTGTATAGTTAGTATACATATGTATAGTTACACATATATACTAGTCAGTTTCATATGTGAAAATTTAACTATGTATATAGTTTCTATACATGTTTATGGTTAGTACATGTGCTTAGTTAAGTTAGTATACATTTGTCTAGTTAGTTCATGTGCGCAGTTACAATAAATGTGGTATGTAGTAGACATATGTATACTGAGTATACATGTGTAATTAACATGTGAAAAAATTGGAGCGGTTTTAGCAAATCGCGCAAAAAGTTGCACATCTGATTGACCAAAATCTTTGTGTCGGATCCCATTTTTGTACTTGAACGGCATATTTAGATCTAGCATACTGCGAATTTTCGAAACTATTTGCACGTGAGCAATACTTCCCTTTTACAACCTTAAGAGAAAATTATCTACAACAATTAAGCAGATTAAAAAGATATAAATAAACATTTAAAAAAAAAAAAGTTCACAAAAGAAAAGAATGAAAGGTAGGTAAGGGATAGATGAAATAATGGAGAAAGAATAACTGAAGAGGAATGATACAGGTGATAATCACGTGATCAGTACAAGGTAAGAGAGCACAATCACCAACTAACTCTACGTGTATGTGCGTATGTGCGGAGGCGGGTCATTGTGAACATTCCAAAGTGCTTGCACCCTACATTACTAATATATTTTAACAACCTTCACTTCTCTCCAGTTTAACTTTTCACTAATAATTATCAATTTCTGTCAATGTCTTATTAACCTTTAATGGTTGAACATTTCGTTTGTAAATTTTATAGTGAGTGGGTTGTATTATCTCAAAAACAGGGATAAATTATTTGCGTCAGTATTTCTTATTGAAAGACTTATGTAACGATGACAGTATACACTTCGTGCAAAAACTAACAAGAAAAGATTGAAAATTAATTTGTAAATGAAAAAACTCTGGAGTGAAACACTCACACGACTTTCTCTTACTCATTTAGTACAAATATATCTATACATAAAAATGGCAAGTTCTTTTTAAACTTCAAATTTTAAATATTTGTCCTCATATAAATATAGAGGTGAAAGGGGACAAAATATCAACTTACCAAACCAGATTGTTAGAGAAATTATTACATTTTAATCCATAACAGTGCACCAATTACATTGAACGAAACCCATATGAAATTTAACGTCTCAAATAACGCTTATCTATCTAAAAACTTTTTCTCCTTTTTTTAAATGTTTTAAATTAAAAGTGCTAGGTTTATATTTGTGCAAATATCATTGCAGTCGTTTTCGAAAAAAATCGAACAAACTTAAAAATCTATTCTGTAAAGTCCGGTACTTCCGGTTAATAGATTTTCTTCGATTTTGGAATTCTAGCAATCCTTCTACTATATATGATAGTACTATATATTGTATTGAATTTGTACTTTAAAGCAGGGCTCCGCAACCTTTTCTTGCCCACGGGCACAACAAAGTTCTTTCTAAAATTTCGTGGTACACCAAAGTAAAAATGTATATATACAAAATAGAATGCATTAATATACATAATTTTTTTTTATTTGATACAGATACATAATATAACTTTAAGAATTATACTTAATATAGTATAATGTAAAAAAAAAAAGGGTAATTAATGTGTTACCTGAACTTGTTTCATTGAACACAAATACTTTATATTCCGCTCGATATTTGAAAGTGCAACCCGAAGATATTAATCAAGGCCTATTAAGCATGTCCGCTTATCCATTTTTAGTTAATACTAGAATTGAAAAACTTTGTTCACACAAATTTGTCGTTGAAAATGGGAGTAGAATTGGAAATAGCGTGGTTTGAAATCCGACGATATTCTTTCCTCAGAATAACCGAAATCCAGAAAGCATCAATTACGGCAAAGTGAAGTTTTAGCGCCCGTTCCTCGTATAATAATTCAATAAATTCCTCTCGAATTTGCAGAGAAAGTGCCTCTGCAGAATTTATAGCATTAGGTTGCAAAAGGATTTCGAATCCAATCGTATTGTTCCGTATTAATTGAATAAAAATAGTGGTCAAATTTATTCCTCATTTTTGGTATTATTTTTATTGGTATTATTTATTTATAGACACGCGGCGCGCGGCTGGCCACCCCTGCTTTGTACTTATTATGCAGGCGCTTTGCAATACTATGGGCGCGCCGACACACATAGTAGCATTGGCACACCGGTTGCGGAGCACTCTTTAGAGGTGTGCTTTTAATATTACCATTACTGTACAATATCAGACATACCGGACTAACTTATAATTAATAATGGCCAATGCTAATACAAACATTTTAAAAACTATCTACAGAGACGTCAAAAACAATCACATTAACCTTATATGATTAACCGTTTCGCTATATAATGAAATTCAGCAGGTGCTCTTTACTAAATAGTGATGACTAGTCTGCTCGCTTATAATGCCCAAAAAAAAATAAATAATAATAATACGTTACTGTTCCCTTATAAGAAAATGTTGCAAATACAAGTGATAGATATTTATAAGTGTGTAAATAGTATACAAAGTTTAAAGAAAATCAATAGAGTTCTCTTTTTAAAGCTATTGTGCTAAAAAAAAATTTTCCCCTACTCAGAGGAGACCTCGAAACATATATTTCCGGTGAAAACTCAATTTCGAAATAGCTTCTTACCTCTAATTCTGGCATCACAAGAAAACATTCTGAGTGATGATGGTGTGTTAAATTGCAACAAAAAAAGCTATATAAATCTCTAGGTATCTCTGCTGGAGGCAAGTTTTGTGTGTAGTGTCAGAATATTATAGATTAGAAAAAAAATTATGCATTCCTCCATTTTTTAAATGCAGTTATAATGGAGGTGAGAAGGAGAGAGAATTAGAGAGATTGAATTTAGGAATGAGATTAGAAACAAACTAGATGCTATGCTGAACACTGTATAATAAATAGAACACACAAACTGCAAGAACCTTGGTGGCGAAAATAATAAAGAGACAGACTGGCTGAGTGGATAAATAGATGGGTTGCTGACTGGATTTACTGTCGTAAAACTGTCCTGACTGTTCTGATATCGTCTATTTATATGAATTGAACTCTCCCTTCCTAGTCTGGCAAAGGTGGGGGAGTAACTATCTTTTAATTCATTTAATTTCTGCTTCTTCGCATCCTATGAATCTTTAATGATTCCGGATCCCATTACATAGTAATCTTCAAATATTAGATAACAGATTTCTTCAAAGCACTTCTCCATCCACATAAAACAACCGAAAATATTTGGGATAAAATTCAGTTTAACAAACTCGGAGAAAAATTTATGGCTTTACTGAACTCTGATATAATAAAATGCTCAAGTTTTTTTACAGTGAGATCACAAATGGAAAACTGCAAGTTAAAATATATTTTAGTGTAATCTGATTTATAATGAAATTATCAGAAAGTTCAAATTGATTAAATTCTTGATGGTTTAATAACATCTATTTGATGAAAGACTAGGGCTAGTTGGTAATAAAAATAAAATAATCCAATTAAACATTGGAACTTGGAAATTTTTGTTTTTGTTTGAATAAGATCAACCTAAGGTGATTTCAATTTGCCGTTGCTATAACCACGAAAGAACGAAAGATTCTTTCCATTCTTTTCTCTCTCGAAAATAAATATTAACAGTTCATAAATGAATGCCATAAGTTTATTATTTATTATTGCTATAATATGAACTATGTGTATCAGTAAAATATCCTAAAATAGACTTTCTGTCAGTTTCTTTCCTAAGTTCCTAGTTTACTAGTTGGAGTGCGGGAGGTCCCCTTAAGCTGGATCTATCTATATATGTGTAGTTAGTATATCAGGTCCAAAGAAACTCATGGTAATCTTTACGAAGAAATCGTAGAAAACTGAAGAAAACAAAGCGTTCAATAAAGCTGCACTATCGGTCAACTGATTTACAGCAAGCTCGGAATTTTGTGCAACATTTATACCTAAAAGAAATATGCAATTCTGAGCAAGCTGGTGTGAGTTATGCTCTGGCTTGCCCATTATCCATAGACATGCATACATACATACATACATACATGCACACACACACGCGCGCGCGCGCGCGCGCACAAGGCGTCTTCAAAACATGTATTTTCAGAGAAGAGAGAATCCTAAAGTCTGATTAAATATTTCTATTAATAAAGTATTCTGCTGGCTTTTATGTAAAATACTGACCATTAATTACATAATTACACAATTACTTTAAAATATGGCATTATTAAGTTTTCCATTAATTAAAGAGAATAAATTAGGGGAAATAAGCCTATAAACCAATAGAGATTTATTTTGGAAACAATCTATTATACTGGCAGAAAGTATTACAACCTACTATATATAGGCTATACGATAAGGAGAGATGATTGAAATTTTACAATTTTCATTGGTTTAGTTAATTGAGTTTCACTATTGAATTATGAGTAAACAATTTCCGCGCGAATTTTTCTATATGTTGTCTATAACAATCAAATGCAGCAGCTAATCCATATTCGCCTAAATGTTCCCACACTGGCGCCTCATTAGTGTTAATTATGTATACTTGCTATTAAGACGATAAACTATACAAATTACGTACATTACTTACAATGCATATATTACTTATAATATAACAGAATACTACTGATTTAAAAAGACGTTAATAGGATCAGATTTATGTCCATAAATGGCAGGTATTTTTTGTATTAATGTTTTTAAAATGAGATTCTATTTCGCGTTGTTTTGTGCTTTATTTCTTAATTTTTGAAAACAAAGTCACCATATTTATAAGTTTTCTCAAGTAATAAGATATTCGGTCATAGTTATATGAATATTTTTCAATCAACCTCTTAATAATACTCAAAATGTAATAAATAATTAATGCTTACAAAAGAAAAATCATCATTCACTAAGTTCATATTGCGAAGAATGACGTGCATCTATCTTTAATATCCTTCAATTCAAATACTACTGCACTAATGGATTACCATAAAGCCGGATGTAGATTTTACTCTGACCAATTTTGAGCAAGGAAAGACAATATCAACCATATTTCAAACGGAAGCAGATAGATTAGTTCACGAACAGTACGAGTACTAAGAGTAGGTTAAGTTATACTGCTTTTATTGTGGATGGAAGTAATAAAATAATCAAAATAGAAGAAAGATTATAGCATATTACAAGGTGGAATTAATGGCTTGTAAAGGAAGCTATTGATTATGTTAAAGATGACTAATTCTGTTAAAGATGATTCTGTTAAAGCATACAAATATTTCTCATCTGCAATGACTCCAGAAGCACAATTACTGCCTTTCACCGAAGTTACATACCTAAACATTCGTTGGTCCAAATCATTCGGGATCTATTTCATGCTACCAAGTTTCGGGAGGTAAGAAAAACCAGTGTGTGACTGGGCATGGAAATGTTCTCGCTGATAAAGAAGCCAAAGAAGCCTAACATTTTGGGCTGTCTTCTTATTATTTGCCTGTGGGGAGGGACCAAACCCTATGCTATCCAAAGCCCCACTGGGTCCATATAGCTACCTGGGCTGTCTTTGAACAAAACGTTACCAGCAACAGACTTGAACATTCCCCATAAGCCTATATCCTTACAGAAATGGTTACGGGAATGGATGCAGATCAAAGAGTTACCTTGGACTACTTCATTAAGTCAATCAAAGAAGAGAGGAAGTGGTAATGGCCAGAATTAGGATTGTACATACCCGGTTAATACAAGCCCACTTATTCCTAAGACATCCTCCAAATGAATGTGTGGAATGTAGAGTACTTACCATGGTGAGGCATATATTTGATATCATATCCTGGGAAATATCACCAAAATAGGCTGTGTGCAGGATTTAGGGCGAATTGGAGGAGATGACTGGAAACAAAGAACAAGAATTAGGGAGGAAAGTCTTTAAGTTTCTTTAGCAATCTTTTGCTTTAGCAAAAGCAAGCTGTTGAACAAAATATGAGAAATTATGAATAGAGTTAGACGAGTTTAGGGTAATTAGTTCTAGATATTTTAACAGTGTATAAAGTGTGATTGTTTGTAAGGGATGAATGTATTTATTAGTAATTATTATAATTATTTGGATGAATGTGCGTGAATGAATTTGTCAAGTGCCTACCGGATAGTTTGTAGAAGAATCCTATTATTACTAAGTGCTTTTTTTCACACTAGATAATTAGATCCTTAAACTATTGCCAAAAAAAGCAATACTGTATCTCACGTTTCTATTTAATGCATCACTAAGGACTGTTTATTTCCCTCTTATCTGGAAATATTCCTTAGTAACTATGATACCAAAACCTGGCAAATCTCCTACAGAGCCTACTTCCTACAGACCAATTAGTTTGCTTCCGATACTAGGAAAATTACTAGAAAAACTGCTCATAAAACGACTTACACACTATACAGACCGTATCATACCACAGCATCAATTTGGCTTCAGACAACAGCACTCTACTATTCATCAAATACAAAGAGTCACAACACACATTGCTAACGCTCTCGAATCCAAACAGATATGTACAGGCATTTTTCTAGATGTTTCACAAGCCTTCGATAAAGTATGGCACCCAGGATTGCTTGTCAAACTAAAGAGAATTCTACCTTTCACTTATTACCTTTTGCTAAAATCTTATCTCGAGGACAGATTCTTCAGTGTTAGGGTAAAAACAGTTATCTCCGACATTCATCCCATTGAGGCTGGAGTCCCGCAGGGGAGTGTTCTGGGGCCACTACTATACAATATTTACACATACGACATACCTGAACATCCGAATATAGTTACTGCGACCTATGCGGATGACACAGCACTACTTGTTACCAACACAGACATAATAACCAACAAATTAATATTGGAGCAGCATTTGACTAACTTGCATAACTGGAACATCACATGGAAAAGTAAACTCAATATAAACAAAACAAAAACAGTACATTTTACTCTAAAAAAGACGGAAGATATACCTGTGAAATATGATAACGAACCATTACCGTTAAGTAACTCGGTAAAATATTTAGGGATGCACTTGGACAAACGACTAACTTGGGCAACACATGTAAAAACTAAAAGACTTGAACTTAATTTACGTTTCAAACAGTTATATAGATTACTAAAGACAAAATCCACATTAAACATAAACAACAAACTCCTAATTTACAAGACTCTATTGAAACCAATTTGGACATACGGACTTCAGCTTTGGGGAGCGGCTAAACAGACACATTTGAAAAAAATTCAGACATTCCAATCTCGCACACTGCGGACTATACTTTCATCTCCTTTCTATGTTACAAACGAAACAATACATAAAGACACAAACACTGAAACAGTACAACAAGCAGCACATCGACTGTACACTAAGTATCATGTCAAACTGAACAGTCATACAAATCTTCTAATCAACAATTTACAAACAACTCTAGTTCCAGGAAGAAGACTAAAACGGAGATGGCCACAGGACTTGTTACATCCACCGTAGACAAACTTCATACTGACTGACAGACCTCACTGAACGACATTATGAACTAGCATAATTACATTCACACCCATACATTCATTTCACTTCACATTTCATTTATTCACTCCATAAACAAATCACTCCAACAGGGCCATCATTGGATGGGTACCTGCACACGTTCTACACGTCAGTACATTATCTTACAGACAACAGCATTACAGGCAAAACACATTTTGTGTTGGTACTGTATTACAATAAATAAATTAAAAAAAAAAAAAAAAAGAAAAAAAAAAAGATAATTAGAATTAGAGACATTTTCCGTGGTAGCCGCTCATTTGTTGGTCACAAAATGAAGCAGGCTATCACGGAAATGTCTCTGATGCTTTCCAGTTCTGCGGAACCAACCACCACAACAAATAATCAGAATTAGTTAGATAAGACTAATTGTGATACAGGTGCGATCCCAGATCTATCCTATAGATTTCCAGAATATATATAACACTTATTGATTAAACAAGAAGACAATAGTATTAAAACAAATTTAACAGAATTTTTAAAAAAACATCATAAAATATGGGGAGAACATTTTTAATTCACATAAATTATTATTTTATTTATTATTAAACAGAACTTTATTAAAAACATGTTGGAAGTCCCAGGGAAAGAAAGATAAGTGACTTAAATTCTTAGAAATAAACAGGATTAAACATTCATAGAAGTCCTCCCACCGCCCCGGACGGAGGAAGGATGTTCATTCCTTTGGGGAAACACTATGATTTCATTTGCAACCTTCTTATCTAATGCTGTGCTTTTTATATAGAAATTTTATTGTAATAAATTAAAAGAAATTTTGTTGTTTGTAATGTTTCATTTAAATAAATTTTGCATTTAAATAAAATGCATATTACAACTGGATTACTGCTTGTCGTGCATAAATTAATAATGGAAATGTCTTGCTATACAAATGCGCACTGCTTTCATTACCAGTACCAGGTTTGGTTTCTTAATAATTAAGTATTCTTTTTTCAAGTATATTAATAATTATTAATAAATGCAAAAATATAAAATATGGTGAACGTACAATTTATATTTTTACTGTCAAAAATTATGCAGATTAGTTTTAATTATTAAGATATTGCACCTAGTTTAATTCTATTGCCAGCCAGTCAGTCCGCTACTACATTTTCCGGAACATTGGTATTATCACAATGCATTACAATGTTCAGAGCCAGATCCTAAATAAAGCTCATACACTTTGCCAACCCTCGCCGTGGCGCCGTCCATTGCTGTCTAGGGCATAAAAGAATTATTCATCTTTTAATTCGGGTTTTTAAGGCAGGATCATCACTCCGCTTCAAAATTAAGTAATAATTGTTAGCTCTTCTTTTGCTAACAGCAAAAGTGCTTATTTATAGGTTAGAAATGGTCTCTCTCTTTCCCTAATGAAATACTTTTTATTTTATAGTTAAAAGTTTAGAGAGGCCGATTGAACAGCGGTGATGGTAGTGTGTAGCTAGTTAGAACAAGAGGCTGTTCAGAGCTGAAGAGCCAAGAGGCTGTTCTAACGACCGTTTATTTTAGCTCCCAGAGAACTGTTTGGCCTGTAGAAGAGAATTGAGTGAAGACTCCTTGTATTGGTTGATTACTTCTCAAATGTGGTTGCTTGTTATAACAGATTTGAGAAGTAGAGAAGTTGGTTTAGATGGATAAATAAACTAGAAGTAAAGCTGAACACTGCATAATAAAAAAAGTAGCACAAACTGCCTGGACTTTACACTAAAATATATAAAATGGGTAGTAAGAGGTAAAGAGAAAGGTTGATGACGCGGTGTGACTGCTGTATGAACTCTGCTGCAAGACTGTCGGTAGACTCCTCCCCTATGGCTGACACAGCTGTATTTAAACAGTTTATTCCCACTCTAGTCTGGCCTAAACTAGAGCCTCTCTCTCTCTTTCTGCTTTGGATCCTTCTTTTCGGATCCTATTACACTTGTGGACTCTTAAATTTGAAGACTTATGAGCTCCGAATTTAGCAGTTTTGGTGAAAGCAAAACTTTTCGCTAGGAAAATTGCAACTCATTCTTGACGATAGAGAATCTTAGTGTTGGGGCAACAACTGTCGATTACTATGAAATCCTTCCAGCGCTGTTATGAAGGATTTTCTAAAACCAAAATGCTTATATTTCCCCTTTGGATGTTGACTGACAATGTCTGGGCAGTAGGATGTTAAAAATATTATATGATATTATTGCAGCAAATTATATTTTAATATTAAAAAAAAACTACGTATTCCAACAATTTCATAATTCTAACTGTGATAATGGATACTGGGTCTTTTTTTTCCCCCCCCTTTAAAATAACAGCGTAAAATCAAATAATGACGTAAGTCTCTTTATATTTTTGGACAAATCTCTTGTTTTATCTTTAGTTTTATTAAACTGGCCAGATAATAATATCAATTAGCAAATTATTAAATGATTTAAAAAAAAAGGATAAAAAATAAATAAAAGGAAGGCCAGGGCATGAAACAATAAGATAATGAAAGAAAACAACGAAAATTAGTATTAATTTATAATATTAATCAGTGGAATAGCCCCGTAATAAAATAAAAAGGCGCTAACACTCTGGCGCATTTAATAATTATTAATTTCTTAAACAACCTTGAGTAAAATAATTATTAATATACTCTATTTTGTTTTTACAAAAGAATAACAATTATTTATTGAATGTATTATTATAAAATGTGTTGTAACAAATTTTTCTAATACGTAAGCAAGTGCAATGTTCATGTGCATTGATCAGCACAATTCAGTGATAATATTTTTATTATTTATTAAATACTCCGTACTGTTTTTTTTTTTTTTCTCTCTCTTCTAAACTGACTCGCTACAATCTTGTGATATATCTAGAAATACACAGAAAACAACAATAAAAAAGTAAATAGTAAATTTTTATCTGATATTAGTGTATACCCATCCTACTATACTCTGCTCTATCTTATCACTTTGTATTGCAACATTTTTTTTTTCTTTACGTATTTCTTATCTTTTTAATGACTTACTTCAAGGTTTACCACTCTAATTTTCCTTCTTTTCATTACATTTTTCTTTTTCTCTTATTCAAACAGTTATAATTAAGCAATGATATTTTTTTTTCGAATTATATATAAAAACATATCACTTGCTCAAAGTATTGATAATTTGAGAAATATTTTCAATTATAATATGTCCTGTTTTCCTTTATCTTGTGTGTCTTTGTTTTTGTTAACAATCAATCTTGTTTCAATAATAACCAATTAAAACAGTAATCTGATATGAAACACTTCCTATTTTTCGACATCTAATTGATAAATTTCAATTAAACACTCCAAATTTTTGGAAATCATTTTAATAATGCATAAAGGTTTTTTTTTTTTGAATGGTGGAATCATAAAAAGCTAAAAGATACCTAACTTAATTTTTTGAAGGAATCCAAATATGTGTGGACAATTATTTTTTTCAAAACCAAATTTTTTAATCTAAACTAGACCAAATATTTTTTTAAACGAACTCTTAAAAGTCGATTTTTTGAATTTTTTTTTCATGAAATATAGTTATTGAAAGAGAAAAAATCCATTAAAAAATGCTGAGAAACTAAATTATGAATGTAGAGGAAATTAACTGACTTCAATAATTGTTTAATATTATTCTACTTTTTTTTTTCGGGATGTTTTTTTACTTTCTCTTATCCCTAGGGTAAGAGGAAGTATATAGTAATCGTGTCAAATTTTCGATATCGAGTTTTCACCGGAAATATCCGTTTTCAGGTTCCCTGAGTCCAAAAAAGTGGTTCTTGGCAAATGGTCTGTGTGTGTGTGTAGTATGTGACCAGCATAGCTCAAAAATGAAAAACCGTAAAAAGTTGAAACATGATATTCCGTTTAGATATCACCATGGCATCTGACAGTGCGTCATCTGTAAAAATTCCTCAGCCGGATGTACTACTTTACTAGTTTTTTTTTTTTACTTTTTTGCAAATCTTCTCAAAAATGGCTCTAACGATTTTCTTCAAACTGATATATCAACTACATATACAAAGAGCTACAACTTTTATTTGAAACATTTCTCTGGGAAAATTCACTGAAGGGGATTAGGTTTTCATCTAAAGTACTATTTCAGTGTATCAAACAATTCTATCACCTAAATAATGTTAATTAGAATTGAATATGTTGCTGAAATTCCGAGTTTCAAAAAAGTCGGATAACCGGAAGTGTCTTTTACATTACCACTTCAGTAAATGATTTTTTTCACTTTTCGCGATTTTCTCAAAAATGTCCCCGACAATTTCCTTGAAATTTTCTATATAAACTGAACATACAAAGATCTACAACTTTTATTTATAACATTTCTCTGGGAAAATTCATTTAAGGGTACTTTTGGAGAAGGGGCGGGGTTATGTTTTTCTCTAAAATGCTATCATAGTTGATTATACAATTCTATCATCCAAACAAAATTAATTAGAAATAAATAGATGGCCATAATTCCGAGTTTCATGAAAATTTATAAACCGGAAGTGCGCTTTTACTGGACAGTTTTTTCAGTTTTCGACGGATTTCATTAAATTTGGTACACAAACTATAAAATTGGTCAATTATAATTTTGAGAACTGGAGTAAGAGAAAGGTGTCTGAGTGTTTCACACCAGATTTTTTTTTAGATCAAATAAGGTAAAAATATATTTCCACATTAGCCGTTCAAATTTCTGTACCCCTTCATTAAATAAGCACAAACAAGCTGTTTATGTCCTAGATTTCACATTGACTGCATTCAAAAATACAGAATCAGAACGGATTTCTTGTGAAGCCTCAGAAATTCTTTCTAGTAAGTTCTTCAACAGTGGTGACAATAGGACCGTGCGTGCTAAACTATTTTTGCCCCGCTAAATAAGTGCGATCTAGATAACGCATTACTATCCTCTCATTGTGTTGGACATCAATCTTGCTGAAAGTAAATCATTTGCTGGCTTGCTAGAGGGACATTTTTAAATAGACCTAGTAAAACTTAATCTTAAGAAATAAAGATAGCTCTAGCTATTTATAGTGGACATGCATGTGTCCAACATTTCATTGTAAAAATACTGAGACCTAAAGTTGATCCCCTATTATGCCGCACCATATATATATCGAAATAATTGTCTGGCTCCGTGTCTCTGATATGTAATAATATCTGGATTTTTATCTGGCTACATTTGGAAATTCCATCTTTTCAATAATCTATCATTCGTAAATAATCTTTTACATTCATTACGCCATAAAATATCAAGATCATAACTGGAAAGCACATCCATTGTGACTAAAAAAAAAATAGGTAAAGCTAGGAAAGATGACGGGGTAGGAGAGAAGACACAGGCTTTGCTTCTCTTGTTTGCCACCAAGTGGCGTCATGGAAGTTAGTCCAGGAGTAGAGAGATCAGAAGCGAACTTACTGCAAAATTCTTCAGTTATTTTGTGTGTTCTATGAACATTTATACGCATCAGCTATATCTGGTGAATACCGGAATTTTCATAACGCTTAGTAAATTTCTTCTATTTTTTATATACTACATTAATTGCAATTGAAATGAAAGATTGCCTTCTGTCGTTAAAGTTGGACTCATAGACATCATTATTATTATTTGTCTGTGGGCAGGGAAACCCTACGCTATCCAAAGCCTCACGGGGCCCATATAGCTACACCAAGAAAAACAACAACAAACCGGGTCTAGAACAAAAATCCAGACCCGGATCTAATCCATCTAAGATTCACCGGAGTTCGAATAAATCGGACAATAACCTTAAGCGGAAATAGCCTAAGCTCTTCCACAGACATCCTATTCCGACCAAAGGTCCTGAACCTAATTTCCTCACAACCCAAGCAATCAGTCATAAGATGGATGGGTGTTTCCTCCTCTGTCTCACAGACTCTACAAAATGGATCCGGCATGAGCCCCATTATGTAGAGATGTCTCCTTAAACCACAATGTCCAGTAAGAGATCCAACCAGATGCCTGAGAGCGCTCCGTGAAAAACAGCAACGTCTCACTAATGGCCTTGTCCGGACCCCGATGAGCATTTTAGACTGCCGAAAACCAACTGAGCTCATCCATAAGGATGAATGCTGTGAAGCTGTCCATGTTTGGAAGCCTGACAGACATGTGCCAGAAGACACCTCAACAGCGGGCTCGGGACCAATGAAAGGAAGAGAGGCGCCTAATTTGGCAAACCTATCCACCTGCTCATTTCCAAAAATTCCCATATGACCTGGTACCCATACTAGAAGCATATCCTTCAGAGAAGAAAGCTCTTCCAGTCTTTTAGAACATTCTAACACCAACCTGGAAGTGAAGACACATGAACTTAGCGCCTTCAACGCAGCCTGGCTGTCCGAGCATATACAAACACCTTTTAATTAGTGTTACGTACCCTCTCATAGACATAGTGTTTACCAATTTTCTTGTCGATTAGCCATGTTACCTTCACAGAGGAGAGGTTTCCTACCTATGGTGCGTCATCTATCCAACGATACTAGGAGAGACGGCCAAATGTAGTGTATTTGTATTTTGTTTCTGGAATAAATGAGAATGTCTTTATTTTGGAAAATAACATCTTTTTTTGTAGATAATAGTAGTTGACATATGTTTTATAAGCATTACCTCTGTAATATATCTCCTATGTTTTGATTCGGGGCATAAATTTTGAAATGTGCGTCATCTCTCCTAGCTTTATCTTATGCCCCAAAATCTTCAGACCGAATTTGTTGAACAAATTTTGATATCAAATGTTGCCAGAAAGTATTTAGATGAGAAGAATTTGAACTTTATTTTTGTTCATGATTTCTGGTAAACAAGTATTTTGTGAATAGTTTAAATTAGTGGTTATTTGTTTCTTTCTCTCTCTCTGAATACTTGTAGCAGTGGTTTGATATTGTAAATAATCTTTGAAAACTAAAATAAATAAAAAATACCAAAAAAACAAAGTATAAGTCAAGAAAAGTAAACAAAAATGTTTATAATTTCAAAATTATTAATATCAGCAAATATTCATATCGGCTTTTTCTCGTTCATTATCTATTTCTGAAGGAAAAAAAAAACCTTACTGCGTCAAAATACGTTAAAACTATTTGTGATCCAATTTGAAATAAGAAAGTTCGTTTTGAAATCTCTTATTTCTGCAGATTTAAAAAAAAAAAAAAAATTCATCACAATTTAGTAAAATACATAACGGATATTTTTTTTTTTTTTTTTGTATCTTGCTTAATTTTTAAGAAAAGTGAGGTGCATGTAAACATTGTCACTCCTCCATATTATAACTTTCAACTTTTTAAGTGCAATAAGTGTGAAAACTTTTCAAGTGTAATAAAAAGATGACAAACTTTTAAGTGTAATAAAAGTGTTAAAACTTTTTATAAGTGTAAAAATAACTAAGTTGATTGCATTTTTAAAGAAACGGCAAAAAAAAGAAAAAAAGACGCATACATTCATTAAATTAATCTTTGAGATTGTTTTGAATTTAACAAGACAAATGTTCGTCCCTGGGCTTTGAGTGAAATCCAAAAGAATTATCACATTTCCTTCTTTTCAAGGTTTATTTCTTTCTGATCGATGCTAATTATATAAATATTCAAATAAAAAGACAAACGCTAGACTTCTTTTTTATATAGTTATATGATAAAAGTGTTTAAAAAAAATGAACAAAAAAAACCAACAAAAGAAATAAAATAACATATTAACCCTTTGCACTGCAAAGGCCAGCCATACTGTTGTCCAGACAGTTAAAACGCTTTCTACTTCTATGGCCAAAGAGTGTCATTAACACACAAAAGATTTTATTACTCTTTACACCATTTTATATTTAGCTTTTATTTTGTTTATTACTCTCGCTTATACTAACCCTTTGCTTCTTCTTCTTCTTTCCACGGCGCTACAGTCCTGAAGGGACCAGGGCCTCCTCAATAAGGCTCTCCACTGAACTCTATCAAGAGCCTTTAATCTCCACCTTCGCACACCCATTTTCCTCAAGTCCTCCTCGACGTCATCAAGCCATCTCATTCTTGGCCTACCTCTTTTTCTGACGCCTTCGTGTCTTCCATATAAAAGTCGTTTAGGGATCCTGTTCTCCACCATCCTCTCCACATGTCCTAACCAACTCAGTCTTCCTTTTTTAATACATGCAACGATATCTGCTTCCCCATAGAGAGTTTGCAGTTCCAAGTTGGTACGGATTCTCCATCCTCCTCCCTCGTTTACTGGACCATATATTTTCCTCAGTATTTTTCTTTCCCACACTCTCAAGGCTGTCTTGCTCTCTTGGGTCAGAACCCAGCATTCGCTCCCATATAGCACTACCGGTCTTATCAGGATCTTATATATGAGAAGCTTCGCTTTTCTAGAAAGGCTTCTGAAACATAGTATTTTCTTCAATGCGAACAGGCACCTGTTCCCTGCCGCTAGTCTCGCTTTTATGTCCACCAATGTTTCATTCCTTTCTGTGACCATAGACCCTAAATATTTAAACGCCTCGCACGACGTAAATTCGCGTTCCCCAAGAACTAACCCTTTGCACTTCTAGAAATATCTACGCTCGAGTTATATTTCGCATGGATGAAGTAGTGTTTTCTTGGACCCGAAATGTACATTAATAAATAAACGGACAGATCTTAGAAGATTTCGGTCGGTAGCATAACAGATTCAGATTCCCGAAAAGCGACGTGCTACACCGTAAAATCGTCCGGTAGTAAGGGGTTGCTAAGACAACAACCCTACCATATTCTTTAAAAAAAAAAAGAAAAAAAGTAGTACATTCCATGACATTCAAAAAGCTGAAACACTATTCTCGGCATGTCCAAAGAATAATAACAAATAATGATAACTGTGTTGTGATAGCATAGTTCATAATATAAAAAGTAAATTATAAACATTAATTAGTAAACATATCAATTATTATACATTCCTCAGGTGCGGGAAAATAATAATATTGACAAATTCTTTTAAAAAAACGTGTATTCAATAATTATAACTGGTAAAATATTGCTTACAGAAAAAAAAAATACTGTTCAAGTAAACTTTACTTAAAACTAATTGAGGAATCTATATTACTATTGTCAAAATTTATTGCCCTTCACATTTGATAAAAATGAAGCTGATGTGTGTATCTGGCTGCTGATAGCACACAAAAAAAATTGTTGCTCGTTGAATTAGATTTCTAACGGAAAAACTAGAAGTGGAACTATTACTTTCTCTAACTCCTAGTAAGAAAGAGGAAGTATTGTAATCGTGTCAAATTTTCGATATCGACTTTTCACCGGAAATATCCATTTTTGACGTCCCCTGAGTCCAAAAAAGTGGTTTTTAACAAATGGTCTCTGTGTGTGTGTATATATGAACAGCATAGCTCAAAAACGAAAAAACGTAGAAAGTTGAAAACTTGATATCCGTTTAGGTATCACCTGGGATCTGACGGTGCGTTAGCTGTCAAAATCCTCAACCGGAAGTACATTTACTGTTTTTTTTTACGGGGGGGTTTTTTTTGCGATTTTCTCAAAAATCGCGGACCCGACGTTTTCTTAAATTGATATATCGCAACTTTCACATACAAGGAGCTACAATCTTTTCTTTTCAAACATTTCTCTGGGAAAATTATCTTATAGGGACATTCTGGGGGAGGGTGGGGTTAGGTTTTCATCTTAACTTTTATTTCATTTTATTTAAAACAATTCTGGTCTTTCTAAATAATGTTATTACAATTAAATATGTTGCTGAAATTTCGAGTTTGAAAAAAAGTAGGTTAACCGAAGTGAGATTATTTACTTCTTTAGTAAAATGTTTTCCACTTTTTACGCAATTTTCTCGCAAAATCCTACTATTCCTATAGAAACTAAAATACGTACAAGATCTACAACTTGAATTTAAAACCTTCTCTAGGAAAATTCATTTACAGGGCAATTTGGAGAGGGTGGGGTTACAGCTTCTTCTAAAGTGCTATCATAGTTGATTATACATTAATTATCATCCAAACAAAATAATTGGAAATAAATAGATGGCCAAAATTCCGAGTTTTAAGAAAATTAGTAAACCGGAAGTGCGCTTTTACTGAACAGTTTTTTCAGTTTTCGACGAATTTCTATAAATTTGATGCACAAACAATAAAATTTGTCAATTATAATTTTGAGAACTGGAGTAAGATTTTTTTTTTAGTTTATACAGACATACATATACAACATACACATACATATTCTTACATACAAAAACACACACACATTTGTACATATCTGACATACTGGCACATTTAAAGATAAATTTCCGATAAATTAATTGTATAATTATGCGTTTCGTAAAGTGTGACCATTATTGTAGAGCCCCTTGGTAGACTTAGTTTTGGCCAACTAGTGAACCCGCATGATTTGCAGAAAGCAGTTTGTTCTAGTGGAATATTTTAAGTCCACAGCCAATATTTAATGTATATTGTACCATTTAACTAACCATCATTTTAACAAAAACTAAAAATTATAACTTGATTTATAATTTATTAAGGTAGTTAAGCTCAGTGAAAAAAAAAATACGACTTAAAGGAAGAAGGCGTGCCTGGGCCGCATGATACTTTTGGCGGATGGTAAGAATGTAACAAGATAAAACCTGCAAATTACAGTTCAATGAACTAAAAAAAATTTGGACTACCCGTGCTGTAGCGAACTAGAATCACCATTATTCATTTTGAAGTTTCAGTTTATTATTATTTATATACAGCAAAAAAAAAAAAGATATATATTGCGGAACATTCATACGACATTCTCTTCCTGAATTTATTATAAATATAATTGTCGAATCTTCTTAAATATGCAATATTTACTATTAAACTTTTATATGGGCTTGTATTACATTACAAAAAAAAAATACTGGTTTATCTGAGTGACTAAATTATATGACAGTTCCCTTCGTACTCAAATCTCTTACTAATATAATGGATGTATTAGGTGGAGAATTTAGGACTGATAGATGAATTGAGAAGAAGACTTGGTTAACACTGGTTAACTGATATATTAATTAAGAGACACAGACTGCCTGGACTTTACAATAGAGGAATGTTTAAGGTAGATTGCTATGAGAATGACACGTAGCGATTGGATGTACTGAACAGATTTCAACTGTGTTTTTATGGACTGTCCGTCACTATATTTATACAGCTTCTCCCACTCCAGTCCGAGAGAGTGGTTGAGCTTCTCTTACCCTCTTTGGTTGCTGTTACATCAGGTTTTCCGGAAAAATGTTCCAAACCAATTTGAAGGTGCAGTAATAATTCGAAGTTTAAATAAAATTGATGCAGCTTTCTCAGGGAAAATTCCAAAGTATTCAAAAAGCTATTCTGTGTTGTCGTACATACTTCCGGTTAACCAATTTTCCTCCAATTTTGGAATTCTTTGTAATGCTTTCATTATAACTTAATAATATACAAGTGTCATAAAGAACCGTACATTATATAAAGTACTTCTTAAAGGAAAGCTCTCCTCCAGAACCATCAAAAAAATCAAATTTCCTCGTAAAATATTTCAAATAAAAATATTAGCTGTTTAGGGCGGACACCTTTATCCCTAAAAGTGAGGGAGGGCTGGAGATACCTTTATAGGCCCCGAACCCTTCTGCAGGTTGTCCAGGAGCCTGATTCAAACTTCTAACAAGGAGTGGATAGAAGACCAGGCTCTCCAGTGGTGGGAAAAAACACCAGAAACCTACTGAGCCATAGCCGAAGGAGGCTAATAGTAGGCCTACTAACAAGGCATATGCGCCAACTACTACCTGCAGATAATGCTGTATGCCGATTCTGCAGGACCGAGAAGGAAACCTTGGTGTACATCCAGTTGTGAGTGTGAGGACAAGGTTTCTTCAACTGGGAACAGCAATCCCGAAGCTACTAGCTTCATGACGGAGCCACATTCAGCTTTGCTAGACCTGATTAAGAAGGCAAAGCTGAAGGTTGTGCTTTATATATAATTTTATGAGATCCAGAATAGACTTCTTAATGCAGGTCGCAGTGGGATGAGGTTCGCCCTCCTCGTCTGTTGTAAGGGTGTTGTGAGGAGATGCTTGGTTGTCTGATTTGATGAATGATAAACACCTTAAGATGGTTAAGATATGTAATTGATATAAATATATATGACTGACTGCCAAGGACTTTACACTATAGAGTTAAGAACTACTGAACTGAACTGACAGACTGACGTGGCTAAATGATATATACGGAGTGATGAGAGTTATAATAACGGAGTGATATCTGATGTGTGAATCAACTGAATTCTATATGAATGATCCCTGATTGCCTATCTCTCATATATATATATATATATAATATACACTGGCCGAGCTTCTCCTCTCTTTGCGAGAGGGGCTATTTCTCTCCGCTAGAGTGGATGATTGGTGGGGGTTCACTACCCCTACATCATCCCCCTTCTAGAGTGGTGGGGGTTCACTACCCCTACACTGTCAATCTAATCTAATTAGGTATTTAAAATGTGCAGATAATAAAGAAAATGTGAAGATAATTCGTTGGAGAAAATGATGAAAAACCAAAAGAAAGAATCCCATAAAGTCGACTATTTGCACGAAATGTACGTCTGTTGGTGGGGCGAAATGGTATAGCAAATTCGTGATTCCAAAGATTTTTTATCTTTGAGATATTAAGTTTATAATACACACAAAATACTATTGGCTAAAAACTTTTTTTTTATACTGAAGAGTCCCTTAAATAATGTATTCCGGTGAAAACTTAATTTTGAAAAAGTGACACGACCGTAATACTTTCTCTTACAGTAGTAAGAGAAAGTAAAAAATTGTCAATGGCAACTTCAACTATAATATATTTATTTATTTGCATAAAGAAACAAATTTAGTTAGGTTTTTTTTGACTCAGAATGCTTAGGTGACTATTCATTAAAACATGAAACACGGACACTCTCCCTAGAATAGAGCCCCTAGAAGCCCGACGTAAATCAGCCGCACTATGTTTATACGGGCGTTTAAAAAAAAACAGATGTACAGTACTGGCACTCCTACACTCCATCCACTGGAAGACTAAAGACGCAGGATAGCTTTGCTTCAAAAGTAAAAAGTATACTAAAAGAGAAAGACTTAGTCCTTGATGACCGGCAAGAATTCATCCCAGACTGGGATCCTGGGCCAAGAATTCATTTATCTGTCTTCTTGAACTTAATAGACCCGGTCAATAAAGCCACCACGCCTCCAATACTAATCAGAGCCAAGGTTTTCAGAAACAATCCACCAAAGGTTCCCTTCACCTTCAATGCACGTGTTTACTGATGGTTCCGCCAATGGAGCAAGAAAGAACGCTGGTGCTGGAGTCTACTCATCCTCCCTCCAGCTTGCCATACCAGTGGGAAGGGAAGCCACGAACTTCGATGGTGAGATCGGTGCCATCCACGAAGCTTTGAGAGCGGTCTCCCCGCGAAGAGAATCATTCGCTATGCAGTGGCGGAGGAAACACAGAACTGTCATCGCCAGCAAGCGGCAGGGAAGCAGTGGGAATACTTGCAAGTGAAATCGAAGCGCATTCCGACTAATCTGGAAAGGAGGAATGCTGTAGCATGTTTTAGGTTAACTACTAGACATGACTACCTACAAAGGCATCTGTTCAAAATCGGGATAGCCAAGTGTGCAACATGTCCTCTTTGCCAAATTGACGAGATGACCGGCTTCCACCTCGACAAATGTCCCGGACTTGTGGACATAAGAAATTCTTTAAGCACGAACATGGACCAGTGGACAAACCATGTCCAAACTTTACTGGACAGCGCGATACCGAATGGCACACCCCGCCACCGGTTCACAGGCGTAGTAAAAAAACGAAAAAGTTAGGTTTTTGCAAAATTTTATTAAAAATCAATAGAAGTTACTCTGAAAAGGATTATTTCAAGCAGACCTAATATTTCGCTAAGTTGTAACAAGTAACATTAGACGTACATACTTTGTGCATTAATGGAGGTATGAAAATATATTCAATCTTTTACTTAAAATAATATTCTACCTACAGGCAAACTAACATAGACATTCAATTAATGAAAACTTAATAAAGTATAATATTTCTATTAATTTGCTTAATCATATAAAAAATCTGGTGGGAAACACTCCTACGACGTTTAAATAGACTTGCCATAAAAATAGGTGGTCGGGGTTATCATGTATAACGTTGAGTGTTTATCCATCATGAGAGAGAGCGCCTCTATTTCAGTTAAGGCTTATAGTGACAGTTTAAATTTTAAAATGTCACGTCCCCAGAAACCTTCAAATATCACTTTTTCCAGAAAAATCTTATAAATAAAAGTTATAGAATTGCATCAGGGCAGTAAGCATTGCGAGCTTAAACAAAATCGTTGTGATCGGTTACGAGAATCTAAAAAAAAAAAAAAAAAAATCTAGTGTGAAACACTCACACAACTTTCCAACTTTCTCTTACTCCAGTTCTCAAAATTATAATTGACAAATTTTATAGTTTGTGTACCAAATTTAATGTAATTCGTCGAAAACTGAAAAAAAAAAACTGTTCAATAAAAGCGCACTCCCGGTTTATAAATTTTCATGAAACTCGGAATTTTGGCCATCTATTTATTTCTAATTAAGTTTGTTTGGATGATAGAATTGTATAATCAACTATGATAGCAGTTTAGGGAGAAAAAACATAACTCCTAAAAGTGCCCTTAAATGAATTTTCCCAGAGAAATGTTTTAAATAACACAGTTTTAGATCTTTGTATGTGTAGTTTATATTGTAAGTTTCAAGAAAATCATTGGGGCCATTTTTGAGAAAATCGCAAAAAAATGAACAAATTATTTAGTAAAGTAGAAAAGCACTTCCGATCATCCGATTTTTTTCAAACTCGGAATTTCAACAATATATTTAATTCTAATTAACATTATTTAGATGGACAGAATTGTCTAATAAACTGAAATAAACACTTTAGATGAAAATCTAACCCCACCCCTCCCCCAAAAGTGCCCTTAAATGGATTTTCCCAGAGAAATGTTTCAAATCAAAGTTGTAGCCCCTTGTATATGTAGTTGATGTATCAAGTTTAAAGAAAATCGTTGGAGCCATTTTTGAGAAAAACTCAAAAAAGTAAAAACACCAACTAGTAAAGTGGTACTTCCGGTTGAGGAATTTTGACAGTTAACGCACAGTCAGATCCCATGGTGATACCTAAACGGAATATCAAGTTTTCAACTTTCTACGGTTTTTCGTTTTTGAGCTATACTGTTCATATACACACACACACAGACCATTTGTTAAAAACCACTTTTTTGGACTCAGGGGACGTCAAAACGGATATTTCCGGTGAAAAGTCGATATCGAAAATTTGACCCGATTACAATACTTCCTCAAAATCCTACTCTGTAAAGACGCACTAGCGGTAAAATGATTTTCTTATAATTTGGAATTCCACCTATGCTTCTAAAGTATATTAATAAAAAAACCATAGAAGATAAAACCATACGTTAGAAAAAGGCATAACGCCACTGTTGCCATGGCAGCCCTCAAAAAATCAATTTTCCCGGAAAAATGTTTCAAATAAAAGTAATAAGTATTTATTTGGGTAGATAGTATACGAAGTATCAAAGAAAATCGTAGGAGCTTCTTTCGAGAAAATCGCGAAAAACTGAACAACAAAAAAATATTCAGTAAAATCGCACTTCCGCTTGATGAATATTGCCCGAAACCTTCGAATCCAGATGCGTTGGTAGTATGTAGTACCTAAACGGAATAATAAGTTTCGAGTTCCCTGCAATTTTTCGTTAACATTCATTAGAAGCAATTTTTTTTGTATTAAGGGAGGCTCAAAACATGTGTTCCGGTTAAAACTCAATTTCGAAAAAAATTGATACGTACGACAATGGCAATACTTCCTACTTGAAGAACGCAAGAAATTCAATATTATTCTGTTAATGAAAAATTTAGTAAAGATCATTATCATTTTTTTATTATTCATAAAATAAAATGAAAATTATAACATTAAAAAGTAACTCTACCTCAAAATTATGATTAAGCTCGAACTGATTTTCCAAAGGAATGTTTTTACTCAGACTCATGTGGGATTGGATTCATATATAAAGCTTCCGAGCGATGGTTTATCATTATCTCCTAGTAGTTAGGGTCCATATTCAAACAAACCCTTCACATTGACACAGTGTTATTTCTCTTAAAACCTGTAGAAAAAGCTTTCTCTAGTCAACACTTACAAGGATAAATGAACATACTAAGCCTAAGGAATGGAAAGGATGCTATCATCATCATAATAATAGGTTTACTTTCTGGAATAGCTCAATGTTTTGGCGAATATCATCATGAACATTGGACCAGGAAGTGCTTTTTATTTCAAAGAATATTTCATTTGGGGCTAATATTTCCGGATTCTCTATCCATTCCAACAAACCCAGCATTATTATGCAAACATTTTCATTTGACCATTTTTACTGAATTTTTATGTTATAATGATTAAAAGAAGTAATAATAATAAAAATATAAAAATTTCCTCGTTCCATTCTCTTTGGTACTGTGTGTTTAATAGATGAGTGGGCAGTGCTGATAAGCTACTGCTAGCAAAGATATGAGGTATCTCTGACTAGGCCTATGATTGTACCATTATGACTGTGTCAGATTTTAGATTGCATACAATCGGATTGTCACTGGAAGTACATACGATATGGTCCCGAAATAGAAAATAATTTTTTAGAATATTATTTATTTGTCGATAAATCAAAAACAGAAACTCACGAATAATTAAAAGCTTTGTATTCTTTTGAGCTTTGATTTTTTTTTTTTTTACTTCTTTTTTTCCAGTTAAATTTTATTTAAAACACTTTTCTATGAAAATTGATTTTAATGTTGTTTTTGGAAGAATACAAACTGGTAGTATCTTGGAATAGTAACTTCCTTTCAGAGATTTAAGAAATATAAATAAAAATAATCTCTAATTTGACAAATAAATCCGGACCGTTACCACTCTCGACCAAACAGAACAGGGACTTGCTAATAGTGGTAGATTACTTTTCGAAGTACAGTGTGCTTATTACCTTTGAGGAACGCGAATTCCAAAACAGTAACCAAGCTTATTAAGAAGAACGTCATTTTGATGTTCGGCGCCCCTCAGCCGATCATATGCGACAGAGGGACGCAATTTACAAGCAGAAAATGGACGATCATAGTTGTAACATATGGTTCACGGCAATGTATCACCCGCAGGCGAACCATACCGAAAGGGTGAACCGAGTGTTGAAAAGTATGAGCTACAGGCGAAGTGCATACTGAACTTCAGGAGGGAACTGAAGATGTATGCAGGTAAGTATTTTGATAACATGGATAGGGAGACTGTTCCTGGTGTTGACCGAAATCCAAGTATAGAAAACTAGGGCGAATGCCGTTCTTATACGAGGAGCTCAACGATCGTCTCTCTAGAGCTTATGACCGCGGGTGCAAATCGTATAATCTACGAAGGCAGTAGCCTAGTATAGAGCAACAAATATTGTCTGGGGGAAGAGATATGTGCAGTCCGACGCGGGCAGGCACTTTGCCGGCAAGCTAGCCCCAAAGTTTGTGAAGTGCAGGATCAGCCGGATGGTTTCAAGCGTCATCGTCGCGGTACTCGAAAACCTGGACGGAAAGAAGACAGGCGTATGGCACATCGGTGAGCTGAAGCCTAGTCATTCCTAAAATCCCTATTCTAACCTTCCTATTCCTAAGCCTGGACCAGACCCGAGCTTTTATCCCGGAACTGAGGGGGGCAAAAAGTAACACAAATTAGAAAAATTATAATTAGTAAAGCATATAATAGAAATTCAGTAAGCGAATTATTAAGTTTAATAAAAATTAGAAGACACTCGTGTTTGTATGTTAGTCTGTGCAAAAAAGAAGATAAAGTTAGAGTTCAGAGTTCACCCAGAACTTACATTATTTCAACAGCGTATATACGATATATATAAAATTTGTACCTTTTTATGTAATAATATAATATATATAGAAGTGCGTGTATGTGTGTGTGTGTACCGGACGCGTGAGTGTACGGACAAGCACAGGTAGTTCGCTAGAGGCTTACCTACGCTAAGCATCTCCTTTTCTGCGGCTAACCGGATTTTTACCCCCCAGGTGAAAAGGCGGTATATGGAAAATTCAAGAGTGAGAAGGAACTTGCAGAATGGCAAATAAAGAAAATATGCAGAGCAGGCGAACTACGAGGGATTTGTAAAACTTTTATCACCTCAGATTCTCCATCAGGAAGAGCAGCGGAGCAACCACAGCGTCCGCGAGGCGCCACAACGACCATTCGCGTGAGTAGCGAAAGTAATTTTTATATATATATATAAATTTCCTTATTTTCTGGTTGCAAGAAAAATGATTTTTTTTGTTTCTTTGGCGATAGGGATGGACAAAAGTGTCACCGAAGAGAAAGGTGAAAACGAACTGCAGGCGGAGTTCGCATGGCCAAAAAAACTGTTTTAATTGTATGTATGTTTAATTATTTTAAGTACAAAATTTGCGTTAGAAAACATATATTTAATTTCGTTTCAATTTTTTTTTTTTTTTTTTTAAACAGGTTTACGTTCAATTGTTCTTACTTGAATATTTTATAATTACTTATTATAATTCATAATTTATTTTCAAATATTGATATAATTAATTTTAATTTTAGGGTAGCCGGCTATAAAAAGAGATTTATTGAATTTAGGTTATTTATGATTCAGTATTTCTATCAAATTACGATTTTGTATTTTCTATATAACGGGTTTTTGTACATTCCAAGGTAGTGGAGAAATGTACTTTTTCAGAATACAGGCCATTCTCTAATATTAGTGTGGTGTTTTCTTTTAAAAAAAATTTCCCTCTTGACCTTGGGATCAATTGCAGCTCAAGAAAAACAAAAGATAAAAGAGAAAAGTGTAGAGGAGCAAGAGCGGACTCTATACCTGCAATAAGGGAAAAGTTTTCCCTGACCCCCTGTAAGAGTTAGGAGAAAGACCATAGGGTGAGTAGTTTTTTGTATAGTCTGCCCGAAGTGGGTGGTACTGCGGAAGACGACTTCTCTGCTCTGCTTTTCCTAGTTCCCAGCAAACGTTTCGCTGTAGCGTTCGCTAATTCCCTTTCCTATAGTTGCGTGGCGCGTCCCTTATCACCCTTCCCATGCCCCTCGAACCATCCTATCACTATTAAGCCAGTCGTTAAGAGGTTTTCATATGTAACCCTATTTTACTAATCCTTTCCCAAAAAACACACACACACACACACACACACACACACAACAAAAATAGGGTAACAACAGAGGGTAGTAACCATTCCTTCACCAGCACACTGAGATATATTTCAGATCAGTATCCTGATAAAATCAAATATTATGTATCTTTAATTGCCAAGCTTTTAGGAACTAATTTTAGATGCCTCCGCAAACTATGTGTGTTCATATTTTCATTGATATAGTGATGGACAAAAACATTTCATGTCAAATTTTAAAGTTGAAAACGGACAAATATTATGGTTTGAGCTTCAATTGGGATTTTTCTTCGGATCAAACAAATAAGTTTTTTATTTTGTAATTTGAGTTTACTACTGTGGTTTTTTGAAACTTTTTTTATTACTTCTACTTTGTTTTGTCATGATTTTGTTTTTCATTAATACATAGAACGTTACTTATCCGTGTACTTAACAAAATAATTATGTTTTTTCATGCATTTATACTTTCTCTTACTCCTAGTAAGAGGAAGTATTGTAATCGTGTCAAATTTTCGATATTGAGTTTTCACCGGAAATATCCGTTTTGAGGTCCCCTGAGTCAAAAAATGTGGTTTTTAGCAATGGTCTGTGTGTGTGTGTGTGTGTATGTGAACAGCATAGCTCAAAAACGAAAAATCGTAGAAAGTTCAAACTTGATATTACGTTTAGGTATCATCATGGGATCTGACGGTGCGTTATGTGTCAATATTCCTCAACCGGAAGTACCACTTTACTAGTTGTTTTTTTTACGTTTTTGCAATTTTCTCAAAAATGGCTCCGAAGATTTTCTTTAAACTTTTAACATCAACCACACATACAAAGAGCTACAACTTTTATTGAAACATTTCTCCGGGAAAATTCATTTAAGGGCACTTCTGGGGGAGGGGTGGGGTTAGGTTTCCATCTAAGTGCTATTTCAGTTTATTAGACAATTCTGTCATCTAAATAATGTTAATTAGAATTAAATATGTTGTTGAAATTCCGAGTTTGAAAAAAATCAGATAACCGGAAGTGCGTTTGTTTTGACACTTTACTAAATGATTGTTTCATTTTTCCGCGATTTTCTCAAAAATGGCTCCGACGATTTTCTTGAAACTTTGTATACAAAATAAAAATGCAAAGATCTACATCTTTTATTTAGGAAATTTCTCTGGAAAAATTCATGTAAGGGCAGTTTTAGGGGAGGGGTTGGGTTGCAGCTTCCCCTAAAGTGGTATCATAGTTGATTATACAATTCTATCATCCAAACAAAATTAATTATAAATAAATAGATGGCCAAAATTCTAAGTTTCAAGAAATTTGTAAGCCGGAAGTGCGCCTATACTGAACAGCTTTTTGTTTTCGACGAATTTCGTTATATTTGGTACACAAACTATAACATTTGTCAATTATAATTTTGAGAACAGGAGTAAGAGAAAGTTGTGTGAGTGTTTCACACCAGATTTTTTTTTTTAATCTATTTTATTTGAATTAAACGTATTTTTTTAATTTTTATAGCTGTAGAATAATTATTGTTCCCAATTCTCTTGCTAACTATCTATTTCTCTCTCGCTCTCTCTCTCTCTCTCTCTCTCTCTATATATATATATACAGGAGTGATATAAATCGCTCCCGACCGCTGTTATTGTCTGAATTAGTTATGCGGCCCTGCCATTGGTCACCTGCCTTAGCACATCAAAATTTCATCGTAAACTGAATAGCAAGAACACACCTGAATCTTACCTGTTCTCACTTTCTTTCCACATTTTACAGATATGAAATTAAGCAGATGAAACGAAGGACACATAGTCCTCCACATTTTTTAAGTTATCTTCTCCAAGCGCTTTTAGCGCTTCAAAAACTTTACTTACTAAGTCAAGCTGACAAACATTTCTAATTAGTAATATCTTGAAATGTCTAGTAAACTAAGATAGCGATAAATTTTGAAATAATTGACAGACATTATTTAATTTAATATACGAAATATTTAGGAAGTAAATGTGAGATTTACTATGAATTCCTTGGGAATATGTGACACAACTTATACAGGAATGCGTAAAACTTCCTAAAATTAAAAAAAACAAACAAATTCAACTTATATACAAAAAAAGAAAATGATGCTATAATATTAAAATATGTGAATAAAAAAAAAAGAAAAAAGTAAATTGTAAAAGAAGAACTTCCAAGAATGTGTCATATGAATCTTCTCTGTTGGTTTTGGAGGACGACAGAAATATCCAGTGACGATGAATTGAAGATATGCGTGGTGGTGAACAATGTAAAAAAGCCGACGAGAAGGATATATGAATACAGCTTTAGTAATAATATATACATATATAATATGGCCGCTACATTCAAAATAAATGACGTCGACGATGAGGCTTCAAAAATTGTTTCCATCTTAATATCAACCAATTTGTTGATTACTTACCTTTATTACGTTTATATATTTTAATAATAACATAAGAAAATATAACATGTAACTAAATGATTGTAATTTAAAAGAAATAGTCAAGTGATGATAATCTGTCAGGTAATGAACATAATTTTCTTTAAAGTTGATATTGTGTTGACATGTTTTGTATAACAACTATTTATAGGGTCCACTGTGAGATGTTATTATATATTCATTAATGCTTTCATTCACCTACTGAAACACTCACTCATACGACTTCTTCTTACTGCAATTTACATAGTTTTGATTGATTGATACAAAATGTAATTACTACGTAAGCGCATACGAAATATAATAGGCAAAGAAAGTGGATTTTTTTTAAACTCCGAATTTAGGCCGTACATTAAATTCTTATTAATAGGCGACAGAATCGTTTACCTCCCTACCTATCCCATGGCGCTACGGCCCTACAAGAGTCTGGGTCTTACTCCTCTCTTTCCTAGGCGTATCTTCTCCATCTTCTCACTTCCACTCTCTTCAATACTTCTTCCACATCAGGGACATCCTTTTCTACGGCTTCATCCCGGTTTTTCTATCCATGAAAATGCTTTCTTTGGGATTCTGCCTTCGCGCATGCGTTGCACATGCCCCCAGCCATCTCAACTGTTTTTTTTTTCTTACAAATATACCAAGTCTGGTTCACTGTATGTTTGACGAAGCTTAGCATTCTTTCTTATCTTCCACCACCTATTCTCATAGTCAGGTCCGTTATAATATCCTGAGTACGTTATAAGCATCGAGGATTCACAATCATAAGTAACCACAAGTCTAACGATTGTTTTATATTATAGAAACCTAAGCCCTCTTTGTTAAGAATTCAAAGGTTTCTGAAGAGAGTGAAATAGCATTTGTTCCCGGAAGCCACTCTGGTTTTGATTTCTTCAGAGGTTATATTTCTTTCTGTTACGAGAGCTCCTAAATATTTGACCTAGCTGATTGTCTTAATTTGTCTTTTCAAATTCCTTAAGAGCCCCTCCCTGCTGGTGGTGCTCTTGAGCGAGCTAATATCAACAAAGATAGAATCGTAAAATATATATTGAAATGACACTTTAGAGGAAAATCCTCATGTCACCGCTTCCTCTGAATCTGTTTAAATGAATTTTCCTCGAAAAATGTTGCAAATAGATGATGTAACACTTTTTATGATTGGTTGATATATATCAAGTTTCAGAAAATCGCAAAAAAAAGTGAAAAAAAAAACCTCTATTTAGTTAAGTGGTATTTTCGATCTACCTAGGGGTGACGGAGGGTGAGTTGTTTGCATCCGAAATTGTTTTCACGTGCCCCCCCCCCCTTGGTATATCCAATTAAACGAACAGTATCAGTCGTCGGCGCAGTTTAAAATTTTATACTGGGCCGCGCGACGCATATATGATTAGCCGAAAAGTTATGGCTTAAGAAAAAAAACAAAACTTCCGACCGACCTAGGTTGACCAGAAACCTTATTATCAAGTCCTTTAGTAGCAACTAAGCGATATGCTTAAAAGTGAGAGAGAGAGAATTATTTCTAAAAACCATTGTTTCGGCCTCAGGGAACCTCAAAACATCACTATTTCCGGTGAAAACTGAATTTTAAATTTTGACATCATGATCCTCTTTTCAGAATAAGAGAATATAATAATAAAATGATTTACTGGAATTAATTAATAGACATTAATAATATTGTTTAAATGAATAACATAATCGTCGAGTACCTTCTGAGCGGTTTATACAGCTGTATTTGATTATTAAAATAAAGGAAGCGAAGATTTTAGGGTGTTATATTTCTTTATAAGATGTAAAGGTAATATATCAAAGGTGGAAATCCTTTAACATTTCTCTAACATTGTAGGTATTCCAAACAAGAGACTACACTATACAAAGGAAACTAATTATTATGTAACCCACTTTACAAAAAATGGGGTGAAGACGAAATTAATTAACTACCATCTTTGGAATAATTTAAGTATTTGTTTGCAGTGGAAAAAGATAATCTACCAAACAATGACGTTTTGCTAGGAGATGGAAGGACGTAAAATTTATATAATATGTTAAATGTTATTGAATTTAAAAAAAATTCTGTTATGAAACTTCTCATACCACTTTCTCTTACTGCTTGTTAACACAATTATATATAAAATGACAAATTTTATTTTCACTGCGAATTTTATTCATGTGTCCTAACATTAATATAGAGGTGGTGGGGGAAACACATACCAGTCTACCAACCTAACCTGGTAAGGGAAGTGAAAGAGCGCGTCAATAACATTTAACGAACCCATATATATATTTGAAATTTAAAGCCACAAAAATAAAATCAAGTTTTTTGTTTATTTGTTTGTTTGAACAATGTTTCAAATAAAAGTGTTGGGTTTATGTGAAAGGAAATTGTTATTTCGAGATAATTTCAATAAACTCAAAAACTAAATCTGTAAAGTCGAACTTCTGTTAGCGTTTTTTTTCTTCAAATCTAGATTTACTTTAGAGGAAACTTTTACGTTACTGTTCCCATGGAAACACTCCAAAAAAAACTATTTTTTCCTATTTGAAAATGTTTCAAATAAATGTGATAAGATAGTTTTCTATTTAGATGAATAATTCTCAGACCCTATTTGGCATAGCGGCTCTTTTTCCAAATGAAAAATTGTAATTCCAAGTAAAAAAATATGTTGTTG
This sequence comes from Triatoma infestans, assembly GCA_011037195.1. Classification (NCBI taxonomy): domain Eukaryota; kingdom Metazoa; phylum Arthropoda; class Insecta; order Hemiptera; family Reduviidae; genus Triatoma; species Triatoma infestans. Next base: position 3,849 of record JAAEAF010002102.1, on the reverse strand, counting down.
CAAATAAAAAAATACATTAAAGCTGAAAATTATAAAATTACTTTTAGAAATCGATCATAAAAAAATTATATTCGCATTAAATATAAAAATACGATAACCAAGGATAATATTACAATAAAAATCACGAATAACATTAAAAAACAAGAACCTGATGGGCAGTTCTTTATTTGTTCATATATTCGGCGTTTTTTTTTTTTTTTTGGAAGGTTTCTTTTCTACAATTGGACAAGCTAAAATCCTCAAATTTGTGTATTTTAAAGTGACAAAGAGAGATGACAGAGTGGTTTATGATTAAGTCCAAAAGAAAAAGTGTGGTAAAAATCTGTAGCTTGTATTAGAGAGAGTTGGGCTGTCACACATAATATATATTTGGAAATCTTCCACTTTTATATTCCTAATTATGAATGTGTGTTTAGGAAATAAAAATCGATTTTATACAGAGCAGTGATCAGCGACCTCAATGGAGGGTTCTGGGGGTTCCGCGGGAGGAGGGTGGTGCACACTGCCGTACAGGAGCTTTACTGAATGTTTTGTTTCAGTTTTTTTCCATATTTTCCACGTAAAAGGCTTAAGAACTATTTTCTATTAAAACTTCGTATGCTGTCCACAGAGATAATTGCCTATCACTATTATTTGAAACATTTTTTTTTTAATGAAAAATAGGACATTTTGGGGGAGAATCTTTAAAGCTTTCCTTCAGTACAATATACGGTTCCACTATTATATTTTTATATTAAGGCAGATTTAAAGGAATATGCTAGAATTCCAAATTTAACGAAAATTTCGGAATATTCCATATTTGAAAAAATATCCGAAAATGCAACTTAAAAGAATTGTTTTCTGAGTTTTTGAAATTCTCAAAAACATGATGTACCAATTTTTTTTTATTTTAGGCCAGAAATATTGAGTTTAAGAAAAAGCTGTGGTATAAATGACGTTACATTTCAAATGATATTGGGAGTTTGTTCAATTATTGCTGTCTTCAGAAGTGCAATGTAATAATTACTTCAAGTACTGCCTGACAAAGATAGTTGGTACATGTATCCCTCCCACTTCTGTATTTATCTTAGTGCAACTGAGTAAAACTTTTTTAGTTTAAAGAAATATCTGTCAGTTTTTTTTTAATTATTGTATTAAAGTCGGGTGATTGTTTCCATATTACATTATTTTAATCGAAATGACGATAACCAAAAATATGAAATAAAATATAGAAGTTTATCTCTACTACAGTTTTTCTCATACTGAAGTAAATGTTGCAAAAAACTAAAAAATATAACATTCAGCAGAATAACAGTGCCAGTCAAGTGTAATTCAAATCCATAAATTAATTACAGATTTAATTCTCCTTGGAGTTGAACATATATGAAAAGTAAGAACCTTATTTCGCGGGGAGCATCCATAAAATCAATATAAAAATTTTTCTTATCATATTGAAATAAAGGGAGAGGGAGTGGGTTTTTTTCTAAAACCATGATCTTCTTGGGAGGATTTCAAAACATACGAGGGTCATTCAGTACGTAATAAGACAAATCGCTGTAGCTCAGAAACGGTTTGTTTAATCAATACAATAGTTTCAAGTACGTAATGTTGGCATCCTAGTAAATACTCTCTCAGCAGCAGTTCGAGAGTATTTGGCATGCATAGCCTCAAATGTATTAAACTAACAATGGCGAGTCCGCCCAAGCATTGCACCTCGGAAGAACAACGCTCAGTGATTAGATTTTTAATTGCACAGGGTAGTAAGGGTAGTGAAATCCACGGAAGAATGTTGAAAGTGTACGGGCATAATTGTTTGAACCGTTCGAACGTATACAAATGGGTAGAACAGTTTAAAAGTGGCCGTGTAAGTGTTTGTGACGAGCAATGAAGTGGATGACCGGTTGAAGTTGCAACTTCCTCCCTCGAATCTTGCATTAAGGCGTTAATTCAGGACAACAGGCGTATTACTGTTGAACTGATAGCTGAAGAAGTGCACGCGAGTGTTGGAACAGTCCATACATTATTCAGTACAAGATGGGTTCCAAGACTACTTACGGACGCGCACAAAGAAACCATGTTTCAACTCAGTCAAAAGTAGAAAGAACGATGTTTAAAATTGAAAAAGAATTTTTCAGTAGAATTGTAACATTCATGAAACATGGATATGTTACGGTAACAGATACACTAGTTTGAGCCCGAGTTTAAGCGTCTAAGCCTGGAGTGGAAGCATACGGGTTCTCCACTCGAAAGAAATTCAAGACCCAGCCGTCTGAGGGTAAAAATCATGCTTACAGTATTCTGGGATTCGCAGGGGTCTGTTTATTGTGCCTATCTCGAAGATCAACTAACAACTAACCATCAACAGCCAGTATTACAGTGATATGCTTACAAACAAAGTAAGGCCTGCCATTCGAACGAAACGTCGTGGACTCTTGACTAAAGACGTGATTTTGCTTCATGACAACGCGCGCCCACATACGGTGCAGTTAACTCAAGAAACACTTCCAAAAAGTGGGGAGAGAGATCCTTCCACATCCCCCCTACAGCCCCCACTGCTCCCCATCAGATTTCCATTTGTTTGGACCCCTTAAAGAGGCTCTACGTGGGAAACATTTTCAATCCAATGAAGAAGTTAAAAATCAGGCGCAAAAGTGGCTTCGAGATCAACCCAAAGAAATTTTATGCCAGAGGCATACACAGATTAGTGGGAGAAGTATATAAATGTGGCTGGGGGTCTATGTTGAAAAGTAGCCATAGTTTTGTAAGGATTAAAGAACTCGTTTTTTAGCTACAGCGATTTGTCTCGTTACTTATTGAATGACCCTCGTATATATTTCTAGGGGAAAACTCAAGTTATGAAATATTTGACTGAAGTAAAAGAAAGAAATAAAGGAATAAAACTGACACATTATTGGGAAGGAAAATAAACAATGGCAATACAAAATATTATTAACTTGTTACACAATTCTAAGAAATTGTTTTGTTTTGTATTTACAACAGGATGTAGAGATATTATAGAACTTTGTTCATACATTGTTATATAGACATCTATATCTAACAATCTAAAACTTTTCAAGTTTAATATGTTGAAGCTCATAATATAAACAATTAATTAATTTAATATAGAAAACGATACCATAATAAAAACCTGATTAAATATTATTTAATTATAAATTAGATTATCAAAATCTTAACCATAATAATTTTAATAACATTTTCTCTTCAAATTTGGAATTCTAAAAATGATTCAAATATTAATATTAGAGAGGTAGACAGAACTATACACTGAACTGAAGTGGCTATTTTAGAGGAAAGGAAAATTATCGCTTTATTCCTTTTATTAAAGGAAAGTTTATCGCTATTGTTCCACCCGAACATCATGGAAATAAAATTTCACCGGAAAAACGTTTCAAATAAAAATCGATAGGTATTTATGTGTGCAGATTATGTAAAACTTTAAATAATAATCGTTGAAATCGTTTTCATAGAAAATCACTCAGTTAGGTTGCACTTCCGCTTAGTGAATTTTGCCTGAAATCTTTGTGTTAGATGCGGTGACAGAGCCTAAAATGGAATACCAAGTTTTTGAGCTTCCTGCGATTAGTGATTTTATACAGACATTCGCTAAAAAAAAAAACAACTTTATCGTTCTCTGGGGAGGGGGGGGCAAAACATGCATTTCTGGTGAAAACTCAACTACGAAAATTTGTCAAACTCAAAAATGAGAAACAGCAGTAAATTAGAACTTGATTAATCCCTTTAGAAATTAATGAATTAAGAACAACGTAGAGAATGGGTAGATTCAAATCCAAAATCCGGAAATGCATAATTAAAAAAAAAATCTGGTGTGAAACACTCACACAACTTTCT
>JAAEAF010002101.1:157784-174628 GCA_011037195.1 Triatoma infestans | reverse complement strand
GGTCAGTGTGTGTGTGTGTGTGTGTGTGTGTGTGTATGTGAATAGCATAGCTCAAAAATGAAAAACCGCAGAAAGTTGAAACTTGATATACCGTTTAAGTAACACCATGGGATCTGACTGTACGTTATCTGTAAAAATTCCTCAACTGGAAGTACCACTTTAGTAGTTTTTTTTTTTTTTACTTTTTTGCGTTTTTCATAAAAATGACTTCGACGATTTTCTTCAAACTTGTTATATCAACTACACATAGAACGAGCTACAACTTTTATTTGAAACATTTCTTTGGAAAAATTCATTTAAGTGCACTTTTGGAGGTGGGGTGGGGTTAGGTTTTCATCTAAAGTGCTATTTCAGTTTATTAGACAATTCTGGCATCTAAATTATGTTAATTAGCATTGAATATGTTGTTGAAATTGCGATTTTAAAAAAATGCGTTTACTTTACCACTTTACTAAATGATTTCTTCACTTTTTCGTAATTATCTCAAAAATGGCTCCGACGATTTTCTTGAAACACCGCCTATAAATTAAACATACAATGATCTACAACTTTTATTTAAAACATTTCTGTGGAAAATTTCATTTAAGTGCACTTTTGGAGGAGGGGTGGGGTTATGTTTTTCCCTAAAGTGCTATCATAGTTGATTATACAATTCTATCATCCTAACAAACTTAATTAGAAATATATGTAGATGGCCAAAATGCAGAGTTTTAAGGAAATTAATAAACCGGAAGTGCGCTTTTACTGAACAGTTTTCTCAGTTTTTGACCAATTTAATTAAATTTGGTACACAAATTATAAAATTTGTCAATTATAATTTTGAGAACTGGAGTAAGAGAATGTTGTGTGAGTGTTTCACATCAGATTTTTTTTTTTTTTGGTTTAAAAGGCTTTAAAGATTTTCTTTAAAAATCACATTTTGCCAAGAAATGTTTTTTTTGTTTTTTTTTTGCAGAATTCTGGGGGAAAGAGACAATGTAATCTTTCTTTTACAGCGCCATATTAGGACGATTCTATTAACTAGAGGTATATTAGTTCATATTAAAAGAATATCGGTTAATCGGAAACAATAATTGCGGCTTTCCAAAATAGGTTTCAGAGGAGTTTTGAAACTTTGTTGAAAAGGCTTAAACGATTTTCTTTAAACTTGGTACGGTAGTGCATGGATATAAACTTATTACTATGAAATATTTCGAAATATCTATTGTCAGCCTGCAGTTATTATCTTATAGTTAATGCCCAATAGTGATTATAAATAATTTTATAATCTTAGACCTGCATAAGAATGAAGTTTTTAAACACATGGATAAATCATAAAGTGATAGACAACGACAATTAGTCTAAAATAATAGATGCAATACATTTACTATTCAGTTATACGATATGTAGGGGTAGTGAACCCCCACCACTCATCCACTCTAGCGGAGAGAAACAGCCCCTCTCGCAAAGAGAGGAGAGGCTCGGCCAGTATATATATATATATATATAGAGATATGAGAGATAGGCAATGAGACATCATTCAGATAGAATTCTGTTGATTTACACATCAGTTTAACATCGCTCCGTTCATATCTTCTTAGCCACGTCAGTCTGTCAGTTCAGTTCAGTTCAGTTAGTGTAAAGTCCTTGGCAGTCAGTCATATACATATATATCAATTATATATCTTAAACCAAATCTTAAGGTGTTATTTATCACTCATCAAGCAAAAACCTACATCTCCTCACAACACCCTTACAGATACAATAGAAAGTTTGGTGTTGGATCTCTTCATTTCAATAATATAATTGTTAGCAGTATTTTACATTGTTAAATATTGCTTAACCTAAAATGTATCATAATAACAGTTTTTTTGTTTTTCGTTAATGACAGATTTACTGCCGTAACTTCCAAGTGTTAAATGATTAAATGTAGGCTGATTAACTATTTAACAAGTGATAACTACTAATAGAAAAAATTAGCTTTTATCTCGAAAATGAAGATTTTGTTATATAGTTTCGATGAATAGTTTTTGGTAATCTAGAGAGAAATTGCTGATCATTTTTTTCAGGATTTTTTTTGTGTCTATGCGAGACGATAAAACACCATCGGCGAAATGGTTTTTGAACTATAGAAAAAGATATATAGTTTAAGTTCTGATAATCTGAAATAGCATATGCTTCTCTTATATTGATATCAATGTTCATAATTTATAAACGTATGGTTAGAGGTTTTCATGACGCTTTGCAATACGAAAGCGGCAACATAAATCTAAATCTAATTCGAAAAATGGGAACCCTCTTTGTTAACTAAATTTTGAATTTACTCTTCAAAACGGAGCTCTCTTGTCCTGCTAGTGACAAGCAACCGTCCAAGCAGACGTTACAGTTGTGGTGCGCTATCTTGGACTCTTCATAGACAAGCGACTCACTTACAAACCTCACAGGAAATTTAAAAGATAAACAATGACTAAACGTGCCAATCTGCTTTACAGACTACTTGGAAGACGATCTAAATTACCTACCGAATCAAAAAAGGCATATATATATATATATATATATATATTACGGTTCTCAAACCTATGTGGACCTACGGACTAGAACTGTGTGGTTCAGCCAAATCTACATATAAACGAACTATTCAGACTTTTCAATTCAAACTACTTGGATAAATAGTTAACGCCCCCTAGTATTTCACAAACCTTACTCTCCATAAAGACCTCAAGATCCCTTTGGTGCAACAACTTGCCAAGACAAAATATCTGTACAGTCTCTAGCCTCTACACTACTATTCCTGACATCCTCCGCGCTGTTTGAATCGCCAATGGCCCCGAAATAACCTTCGAAATTGATCAAGCAATAGAGGGTGTAGGGAAACTACCATTGGCTAGTTTCTCTCCTCCCGCACTTCACATCAAGATATCATCTCATCTCATTCTATTTACTTATTGTATATATATATATATATTGCAAATTTCTAAATAAAATTAAAAAAAAAAAAAACGGACCTAGTATTACTTACTTTAATTTGTTACACTGATTCCCAAGAATAGAAAATAATATTTTAACGTCATTTAGCGATACTATTATAGTTGTTCAATAAATTCTACGTATTTAGGAAATATTGACTTTCTTTTGTTTTGTTTTCAAAATAGAAATAGACTGCTCGCTTTTATATAAACAAATCGTAAACAGTTTGTTTATTATTTAATAATAAATTGAACACACTATACATACAATGATTGAATGTTTTATTTATAAATCTAGAAAACAATATTTTTCAAGTTAGTTATCCATTATTGGAATTAGTTCGGTGTATTGTATTAACTTTATTAGGGAAGGGAATAGCTAAGTGGCTAGCATACTAGACTCCCACGCAGAGGACCTGGGTTCGAGTCCAGCTGTACTACCCTTAGATTTGTTTCTTCCTAGGAGCTCACTGTCCGGTGATAGACAGTGTTGTCTGTAACGAGAGAACACTGTCCGGAGGCCGGCAGTCACTGAGAAGGCTACGGGCGCCAATGACCATAGATATTGACGCGCCTTAAATTAAAAAAAAAATAATAAATAACTTTATCGTTCAAATGTTAGTTTATTATGATTTTTGTTTTTAATGCTCGTCAACATCTGTGCTTATTGATGGCCGGAGCTTTTGAGTGCACTACCGGACACCCAGGCATTGTTACCTCGTAACAGGCAACTCTTCCATAATACTCAATCAGCTGTAGAGAGTTGTAGAGAGAAAATCTAAGTGAAGCACTGCCTGACTCGAAACCGAGAACCCTGCGTGCGATCCTAGCGCGCTGCCATTGAGTTAATCTCTTCCTTTGTTATTGTTATTAAATTTATATCATTTACAGCTGTAGCATGGGTAAGGTGGCATGAAATGGTGTTGTTGGTTGGTCAAGTTGAAGAATGAAGCATAAACTTACTACTGCATTTTATATAATTAATATTTACCGAAACTTGAGGGGGGGATGATTAAAAAGAAGGTTGAGTTTCTGAGCGAAGAGTGGTGATGCTGGCTGATGATGTAGAATGATATCGTTGGCAAGATAAAGTGGCTCTGCGCCCGAAGGCTAATTACAACTCTTGCTTGACTATAATTCATTTCGCAGGTGGAAATGAACTTTCATAGCCATTTTGCGTACGCATTTTGCTTAGGTGGTACTTTCGCAAGGACACTTCAGTCACCAGACTTAATAACTTTATAATTCTTTTTTTTTTGTGGCGAGATACAAAGTGGTTGGTCTTGAAAGTTTTATATAAGAATATATCTCCAAAGACTGTATTTAAGAAAATAAGGGTGGGCGGTTAGAAAATTTCTTATTTCTGGTAATTTTTAATTTTTTGCGTGCAAAATTTTCATAATTAAGTTTTCCCCAGAATTATTTATATGTTTTTAGCGTATGGACAAGGGTGTGTGAACAAGATGTCTAAAAAAAAACCCTAGGACCCACATAAAGCTAAGCTAAAAGTTGGTAATTAATATATATTGTTAACACTTTCGGATCTAAGACGAACTTTTTAAAGGAAATCAACCTGCGACTTTACGAAATGTTCCTATCACATTTTCGGGTTTTTCTCGAACAAGTTACTGCGATCTTTTTATTATTAAACATACTAATTAAACATATAAGGCTTATCACTTTTATTTGAAGTATTTCTTAAAAATTGATTTTTGGCAGTTCTAAGAGTACTTGCGTATCTGCGTCAGAATTTTACCACTTTTTAACAAAATTATGGTCTATTACATGCATTGCATTGGCTAGAATTTCAAATGTTATAAAAATTTTGTTAAATGGAAATGATTTTCTAGGATTTTCGAAATTTTATTTTAATTTGGAAATCCTACTTCCTCATATGTACTACCAATAGCTTAGTTTGAGAAATTGATTCAACTAAAAAAAAAAAATTATTGGAACATTTTTAGAGAAATATTGAGTTTTAGGGGCATACCTCTGAGTTAGTCTTAATCTACTAACTAACTCACTATTATTGATGGGACTTGATGAAAGTGAACTTAGTGGTTTACAATATGTTGCCATTGGAAGGGCTTTGACTTTTGTAAATATGTGTATAATATAAAATTCCTTGTGCCAAAATTTGGAGTTTTCTCAGTGCACTGCCAGCCGGCCACTGAAATAAGTTCTCTCGTTACCAACTGTACAGCTCCTAGGACAAATCTAAGGGCAGTACTGCTATAGTCGAACCCGTGATACCCGCTTTGCTAATCCAGTGCACTGCCAATGAACTGATCTCACCCTTCACGCGATGGTCTAATTGCTATCGTACTCGCCTGTCGTGCGAGTATTCAAGATTTGATTCCCTGAAAGCAAATACGGTGTAGTCTCAGCATCTTGAGAAAAATGGGGAAGCTACAGTTGGTAGCGAACTTAGATAGCGAAGGTCAGAACTAAAGTGCGAGGAACCACGGCATGCTTATCCCACGCCCAGCAACATATCCTACTAACATATCAACAAATATTTTGTTTGTTTTGTTCAATAAAATTTTATAGCAAATGTCCATTTGAACTTTTCATAAAATTAAGGAAGTTATTGAGTATAGTCCGGTATAAATTAAAACATCCAAGTTTGGAAGCAAATTTGTCAACTGTAAGTTGAAAATTGCTATAAGAAAACTGTCGTTTGAAGATTGACATCAGATTTTGTTTTCTATTGATAAAATAAATTTTCGGACGTTGAACCAATGTAAACCTTCTTACTCTAAACAACTGTTTGTAAAAACTATATCAGTTGCGTATTTCTTTTAGTTAAAATACTTTTAGAAGTCAAAGTTTCTCAAAACGTTAAATGTCGCCATTGTAATCTTGAAGTGATAACAGAATTACTGTTCTATTGTATAGTTCAGTAGTTTGGACTATTGTAGTTTTATAGTAGTTTGTGTGTTCGTGTGAGTGTGCAGAAAATGGAACAAGGCAAAGCTGATTGATACATTTAGTTTTTGGCAAGATGCCAAAAACAGTAGCGCCATTTCCTATCTCACTTGCTTTCTCCATTTCTCTCCCACTCGCTTACTCTCTCTCTCTCTCTCACACTCTCTCTCTCCACGACTCCTGCACAGACACAATAGAAACTAGTTTAGAAGGAACAAGAGAATATAGTTTCCAACTCTACCCTAGCGACCGAAACCCTAAATCCTACTTGGTAGCCAAGTCAACCCTCCTTACTTTACCTGAGAGTTCTTGTTAATTAAGAGATCCAGTAGGGTGAACACAGGAGGGCTGATATTCTGTCTTTCTGCTTTTCCATTGGTGTTTTAGTGTGTATGTGTATTGTTGTAGTAGTCAGTATTAGATAGAGAGATGAGATAAGTGCAGCTGAGTGGGGAACAGATTGTGGACCATTGTAAGCAACAACCACAGAACATCCTCTGGTCCACTAGTCTGTTCATTTCCCCATTATAGGCGCCAGCGAAGATTCCAAAAACCGCACTAACTGTGCTCGGCAAAGTGAAATTGTCGTATGTTCAGTCCAATGCAAAACATTCTGTTCTGTAACCACAATGTGTAAACTTTCTCTATCCTAGGAAAAGTTTGGATTTTTATTGCTGTCTAGGCGTATGGTCTGACTAGAAAATATTCCTTGTTACGACTTCTTAATAAGATAACTTATCTATTTCTTTTTTCATATTCCCTTTGGTTAGTAACCCTACCACTGGGGAGTTTATTTTCTACATGCACCACACCTTCGGTACTACATGTAATAAAGTACATTAATATAAACTTTAACTCAAATAAATATGTAAACAGTTTAACAAAAGGAAATTAAATAATTTCAGATGACAAATTTCAATTAAAAACAGTAATAGTATGTGAGTGTGTGAGTAAAACAGTTATAATATGTGAGTAATGATTTTATAAACAATATGAAGAAATGAACAATGACAATATGTGCAGATAAGATGGAAAGTTTAAAGATTATTTAATTGTACTAAATTGATGTTATTTACAAATTTACTAAATATTTCAATGTTATGCTCTTCTATAAATTTCCTTCTTGGGATCGGCCAACTTTCACATTGTGGCGTAATATGCCGGACTAATTGGGCTCTACTTCTCTCCAATAATGGACAGTCAAATATAAGATGATGTACATCCTGGATAACAGTGTCCTGGCAAGGACAATAGGGTGCTAGAGCCAGGTGAAACCTATGTAAATATTTCATATTGGGACCATGCCCAGAGAAAATTTGTGTTAAGGTATGAGTGAGTGGCAGTCTTAACTTTATTCTGCTTTGCACATGTGGAAAAAATAGTTTTGTTTCTGCTCCATTAAGAGTACTCTGCAATTGTTGATCCCATTCTGCTACACTTTTTTCAAGCAAGATACGAGAGATTCCGGATTTAGGGTACCGGCAATAAAGGATAGGTAGATCATTATCCTTAGCAGCCTCTTTTGCTAATCGATCCGCTTCCTCATTGCCCTCCAGGCCCACGTGGGCTTTAACCCGTATCAGAATCACTTCCTTCCCTGTACCCTTCAAACTACTTATTTCTTTTCTTGCTTCCTCGCAGATCCTGCTATGATTGTCGTAATTTTTAATAGAATCAATTGCAATTCTACTGTCAGTCATAATTGCTACTTTCTTGAAGCTATCTTGGCGATGGATGCAGTTCTCTTTAAACCACTCGAGTGCCTTAAGGATTGCGAGTTCTTCAGCTTGATTATTGCTATATTCTTTTTTCATTGTTGACTTCAATTGAATCTAAACAAATTCGATCTCAATCCTTCTGAAAAATCCATGATTTGTAATACAAAATTCCAGTGATACTTGTTTATGATGACTGACGTAAAAGGAATAAATAGAGAGGCTGGATGCGCATAAGGAAAGATTCCTTGGTTCTGTGATTTTTAGTATGATTACTCAGCTTGGCCCTGAGTATATTTTCCTCTGTTTTGATAAAATTTCTAGAACATGCGTAAAAGCAAATATAGACAACTTGAATTAAACTGAAAAATCGTATTTTTGAATAATTGGATGGGTCGGCAATGCTGGATAAGATGTGGTATTTTATTGGTCGTAGCATCATATTTCTATTATATTTCTGACCGGTTTTGGATTTTCATCCATCATCAGGATGAACTCTCTTATCAAGTATGTGTAAGAGAGTTTACTTCACTTAATGTTTCTGTTGACTTCAACTTAAAGTTTCTATCTTACAGTATACGGAATGATTCTATGAGGGTTGTAAAATTAGTACAGTGACAAACCTAAGTGTAGTGTATAACACAAACAGAAATATTAAGTTGAAGTAAATCTCTACACGAACTTCATAACTTTACTCAGACGATAGATGAAAATCCGAAACCGGTCAGAATCATCAAAAACATGCTTGCAACGACAGATAAAATACCGGAAATCTCATTTTTCGTTGTTTACAAATTTTCATCCCCTTTGATTGTCAAACATGTTTTAGGCTTTGGTAGGAGATTCAGAAATCGAAATATAAGCTTCTTTCAGCCCATGGAAAAGGAATTTTTGATAAGAAAACCGGATTTGATAAGTTTGACAATCTTTCTAATATTTAAAACCAAATGTAGTTAAGAACTTACCTCAAATTTGATGAACCGTATTTTGACGATGATTGAAAATTTGTAACTGGTCAGAACTAACAAAAAGAATCATGCTAAGATGATAAAAATCGCAGTTGTTGACAGCATTGCGGACCCAACCATATATTCAGTAATAGTATCGTAATTAGATCTATCTGACAAGGAATTAAATATTTAGATATTAAAGGTGTCGCATGAAATTCAATCTTTCACGAAACCTAAAAGTAATGCTAGACGACAACCATCAAGTGTAGATTAAACTTTAGATTTTCTTAATGATGTTAAATTATTAAATATGGTATAAAATTATGTATACTATTATATATATACTATAATATGTAGGTTGTGGGTACACATTGAAATAGTTGCAGATGTGCTATTTTAGTTTTAGATTTTAAACATACTTTAGTGGTAAATAATTCTTTAGATTATTTGCAAATTCACACTTGTTTTATTTAGATCTTTCTTTGCTATAAGATATTTTTATTTATTTAACTTTCCTCCCCCCCCCCACACACTTTTTTAATTAGTATATTTAGTATTGATCTGTTATAAGTTAGATTTTATCGAATTTTAGCGGTGTTACCTAATTTCTTAAAATAGTTTTTATGTAAACATAAATTGTTTGATAATCTGTGATATGTAATTATTTATTTATTACTGTATACTATTGTTTAATATTTATTTACTAATCAATATTTTTATTTTCTCTCACTACCGTTAGAGGAAGTATTGAGATCGTGTCAAAGTTTCTATATTAAGTTTTTCACCGGATATACATGTTTAGAGCCAGAAAAAGTAGTGTGCGTGTATATGTGCTTGGAGAGAGAGAGGGCATCATAACTCAAAAAGAGAAAATGGTAGAAAATTGAAATTTGATATTTAGTTTAACTGATTTATCATGGAACCCGACAGTAAAATTTGATCAAAATCCGTCAACCGGAAGTAACTTTTACTAAATGGCAAAATATTTAAAGTTTTAGCCTTTGAATTATTACGAAGATGATTCCGACAGACGAGCTCTTCTCATTTCTCGGCACTAAGTTTTTTCATCCATTCTTGATCCTCCTCACTGGCGCCTTTTAGCCCCTCTTTCTCATCCCACTTGAATCGCCTACCTTCCATTATTAGTGTGTCCGCCACAATTCTAATTTTCAGACCCGGGTTTTTCTGCAGAAACTCCTTTCTGTAGACAATTATTAAGTTCTGTAGGGAGGTGCTGGGCACGGAAGTGTCAGACTCGGTGCAGGAAGCTTATAGAGTTGAAACATCCTTACCTATGATCAAAGTTGTGTGTGCCGGCCAGAAGCAGGTCCTGGATATCTTAAGAAACTCAAAAAGGCTTAAAGGAACAGGGTTTTTTATTGATAGAGATTATTGCTGGGAAACAAGAGTGAAGCGTAGGAAACTGTTTAGGTTTCCAAGGAAACTGTTTAGCTCCTTGTCTGTAGGAAACAGTTTCCTACGCTTCACTCTTGTTTCCCAGCAATAATCTCTATCAATAAAAAACCCTGTTCCTTTAAGCCTTTTTGAGTTTCTTAAGATATCCAGGACCTGCTTCTGGCCGGCACACACAACTTTGATCATAGGTAAGGATGTTTCAGCCTTGTATTATTGGATGGATCCAGCACCATGTATATGGGACTTAACGTCCAGCTCGCCTCCTCTCTACCTTCCAAAAGATATTGACTATCCTGTCCGTCTATTATCTTAATTAGTTTTTGCAGTTTTTATTGACGAAGACTAACTAGTCATACTCTTAATTGACGTAAATATGTACAGTCACATGTTTCATCTTTTTTGTTCTGTTATATTTTTTAATCTAATAACCGACAAAGTGTTTATTCATTGCTTTTTTTAATTCTGTTTTTATCAGTAAGGTACCTGTTGTTGCATCGATTTTATTTATGATTGTTGATTATTAAGGACCATTACCGATCTATCAAGATTGATCGGTATGCTGTGTTTTTCAGCAACCTAACTAAGTTATAGCAGCATCATTTATTTATATTTGTACTTGTAAATATTTATAAATAAATTGCTTCTCTATTTCTGCAATTTTCTCCATAAAGACACCGACGGGTTGTATTAAACTTGGTATACTAACTACACATACAGTGCCGTATCACTTTTGTTTGAAATTTTTTGACGAGAAAATAGATTTTAGAGAGGTTATGGGGGGCCGCAAGCTCCATGCTTTCTCAAACATGTTGTTTTATTGAAGACAAATAGCATTTAGTAAATCTATTGTGAAACACTCACACGACTTTCTCTTACTGCGAAATGGCAAATTTTCTTCACATTTACAATTCTTATTAGTGTCTGAAACCGTCGGCAATTTTATTAAAAAAAAATCACAAAAAACTGAAAATCCTATTCAGTAAAGTCGCACAGTAAAGTCGCACACTTCCGGTCAGCCGATTTTCATCAAACTGAGAATTTCGGCGTCTTATATAATTCTAGTAAAATATAATTTAGTTGGCAGAATTGTATAGCACATTGTTGAACAGAAATAGCACTTTACAGGAAAACCCCTCCCCCTCACCGAAGAAATGTTTCAAATAAAAGTTGTAGCACTTTGTACGTGCAGTTAAAATATTAAAAGTTCAAAGAAAATCGTTGGATCCGTTTTTGAGAAAAATCACAAAAAACTGAAAAAAAACAACAAAAAACATTCAGTGACGTGGCATTTCCGATGGATGGATTTTGCTCGAAATCTTCCGTGTCTGATGCGGTGGTAATACCAAGTTTGACTAAAAACCACTTTTTTGGACTCAGGGGACCTTAAAACGTGTATTTCCGGTAACAACTCAATTTTGAAAATCTGGCACGATCACAATACTTCCTCTTACTGATATTAGTAAGAGAAAGTAAAAACTATAAGCTTGAAAAAAGTTGGCCACTTCTAACTATGTAAATTGCCGTAAGAGAAAATCGTGTGAGCGTACCAAATCAAATTTTTAGAAATGAGAGATGTTAAAAAGTCTATTTAGGTGCAAAGTGCCAAGACGTTGCTTACCTCTAACAAATACTGTACAAGGAAACACCACGACAACAAAGGAAACTATGGAAATATTGTGAATAAAGACAAAATATGAGACGTTTCTCTATTGAAAACCTAAAAAAATAATCGGCTGAACAATTTGACGGTACTAATATCTATCAAATCATCTCCTATATAGTTTAACCTTCCTTTTAAACATTTTTGGAGTTGTAAGTTAAAAAGATACGCCGATAAACCATTATTTAAGTTTGTGTTATTACTAAAGTTTTGTTTGGGTTAAATTAAAAACTAGAACGCTAACCATTGTGTCGTCTGGCTGTTAGAGTTAGCCCCAATCTCGCTACCCGTTACGTCATCTTGTTTTGCTTTTATATCCTGCTACATATTACAGGGAGTGCCGCAGGCTTTCTCGCTCTCTCTCTCTCTGGAAATAATATTTCTCTCTCTTTTACAAACATCACCCGCACACATTCACATACAAACGCGCAACAATAAACAAATATATGTTTATATGTACAAACACAATCAAATTCTTTTGTATTTCATTATTTTATGTCTACCATTTTATTGTTTACATTTTATTTCCAATGTAGATCTAGTTAAACAAATATAGGACGTATAAGCATTGTATGGCTATTGGGCAAAGAATTTAAAACGGATTGTGAATAATGTTAAACAAAATCTTGCAATATAACAAAACTGACATTGCCTACATTAATTAGGTCATAAATGGCTTAGGCGAATTAATCAGAACCTTAAGAATTGAGGTACCAGAGTATCCTTTGATAGAGACACTAGCTACTCATTTAATAAAATTACAATTTACTGTTTTCCATACCCTTCCCTGCTCATTTTTCTCATTATTTATCTCGCGTTCTATTGCCTCGATTATTTTCAAAAATAACCCTTGCCCAGTCAAACGTAAAAGCAAGGAGTAATAGAGAAAAAAACAGAGTTTTTCTTTACCTAATCAAATTGCCTGAAGGGAATGAAGCACTATTCATACATTCAGGACTTGATAAATAATAACGTATTAATCACCTCGTATAGGTTATTGTGTTATGCCTGTAGGAGTCCCAGTCTAAGCCGACAGATTTTAGTAAAGAAACTTTTCTCCTATTTTTTTTTCAAACCAAACCCATTTCCCGAGCTTGCGTTATATCTTCCATTGACGTTACGCTATGCTCAATAAAAAACACGAAACGGATTGTTCACAGACAGATAAATAAAGTTTGTGCACCATGTTTGTATGTTACTTTAAATTCCCAATATTTATTTTGGAGAAGACTACTCTAACATTATATACAATAATGATTATTCCCATTCATTCACTCCGCCTATCTAACGACACTAAACTAACGTCACCCCAGTACTTGATATTCCTGAGAGGAGCAACATTACTAAACCTAGGAATAAACCTACGAAATATAGTAAAATTTCATTCAGACAATAAATCACTTCCACGTCGGACACAACTAAATCAAATAACTTAATTCATCTAACTACTATCTATTTCTCCATGTCATTTCCACGTCTTAAATGCCGCATCCGCAAATTTCCTGAATACATTGTATGAAGTGTTATTTTCCAACAACAATGGTCGGGCGACATTTTTCACATTTATATGAAAACCAGCCTTCCAGCCATAAACATGCTCTCAAATCTTCGTACAAATCGCCTACTAAGATTGTATGCTCGGCAGTTTCTTCAGCTCCACAGCTGCAACAACCGTCATTTATAAAGACCATGTTGGACCATTTTCCATTCTACTGTCCATCACCAGTCACTAATCTAGAAAAATCTTTTGGAATTATAGTTCTGCCAGCTGTGACATCAATAACAATAAAAATGTGGTTCTTCCTTTATTTGAGTTCATCCATCTAGACTTCCCAAACCGCAAGCTCACATCAGCTTACCAATTATTTCTTTTTTTTTATCGTATAATACTTTTATTCTATAATAATTTTTTTTTTTTTTTTTTTTTATATAGAGGTAGGTGAAACGCTTTATGCGCGAAGTGTGGGAGTCCCTAGTGGCTACCCACTAAAACACCTCCTCTAACTGCGGAACACTGGCCTGGAACTGTTCAGCACACTACTTCAGGCCAGGTCTTTATAGCGCCCTAAAGGCCTTCTCCTACTTCTTTCTACGCATCTAAATACTCTTTTTTCTCTTGAAGAACCGAGTGTACAAAGCCTGACACACTGTTCCAGGTCTCCTCCTTGCCTATCATCTTATCGATAATAGAGTCCGGACAGAAATCCTCTATCTTTTGTACCAGCTGGTCACGCTGAGTAGCCCATTTACTGCACACAAAAAATGTGTGAGAAACGTCATCAACCACCTCTGGACAGAAGAGGCAGCACGGAGAGGCCACCTTTCCCATCCTATGGAGATATGATCTAAAATATCCATGTCCACTTTAGAATTGGGTAAGATAAAAGTTGGCCTCCCCAGACCGCCTCTCCAGCCATGGTCTTACATGCTTAATAAGTTTCGAAGTCCATTTCCCTCTGGACTTCTGTTCCCAGGCTACCTGCCAATTCTGCAGGGTACGATCCCTTTCTTCCTTACGGACTGCTGCTTTTCTGAGCTCTGCTTTCCGTATGTATATAGCCTTCCTCTCTTTGGCTAATAAATGGATTGGTATCACTCCTGCAATTACCAGAATAGCTGGACCCGATACAGTGCGGTATGCTGAAGCGATCCGTAGGGCACTCAGTCTTTGGACATGACCGATCCGCTTCCTGTAGAACTCGTTATTCAGAGCATGGGCCCAAATCTCGGCTCCATATAGTAAGGCCGACTGGGTCGCAGACATCAGTATTCGACGCTTACTTGGCTTGGGCCCATTCACATTAGCCATCAATCTCCCCAACCGAGTCACCGCTTTAACCGCCTTGTCAGCCGCTCTTCTAATATGCTCTCCAAAGCTCAGCTTACAGTCTATCACATTCTATAAAATAATAAATATAATAATAATTATAATAATAAATAATAATACAAAGACTAATCAATAATAATAATATAATAATAATACGAATAATAACAGTAATAGTTAACCTAATAATAATAATAATAATAATAACAATAATAATAATAACAACAATAATAATAATAATAATAACAACAATAATAATAATAATAATAATAATAATAATAATAATAATAATTGAAATATTTAATAAAATAATTAGTAAAAATTGTCAGCTAGTCTTTTATTTTTTTTTACACAATTCTGTACAGCTGATTTATCTGACGTCATCATGTTAGTTAAAACAGCTGATTAATTCCATTCTTTCTTCTTTTGCTTAAGCACTATTATTATGTATTGTATAACCAATCTTCAGGCAACTCGGTGTCATCCTAGTTATGTATTGTATAACCAATCTTCAGGCAACTTGGTGTCATCCTAGCCTAACAACACCAACAAATTTTCACCAAGACACATAGGTCCAACACAGAGGTAGTTGTTGCGTACAACTGCTTGGGTTAAGTGAACCCACAGGCAAACTCTAACTCACCACCACACATGTTTCCGATACACTTACAATATTTTACTCTTTATATAGATGACTGCATTTTTTATAAAATACTTAGATCTAAGGTTAGATTAACTATTAGTAAATTTAAGTAAACTATTATTTGTATTAGTAGTTACTTATTAAATCGACTTAGATCTAAAATTATTATTTGATCTTAGGTATCCCGCATAACACATACATGTAACAGGATTAGTATAGTAAGCGCCCAGCACTATATCACTACTATATTAATTGATTCTAATAAAATAAAGGAAGACTTGTAAATCACGCCTATTTAATACAGTTTTATTTCTGCGAGCTGGTTTTGTATTAAATTTTGAAACATCATCTGGTAGACTTTCTACAATCTATAGATATAAAGAGAAACGTCCTGTCTGACTGACTCACTGGTTCATTTATCTACGCAAAGCCAAAACTACTGAAACTAGAACACATGAAATTTGAATACTAGGTTCCTTTTGTGAAGTACTAAGACTTAAGATAACTAACTAAAGAAAGGATTTTTTGAAATTTGACCACTAAGGGGGTGTTAAAGTTTGTATGGAAAAAGATATATTACAATCAAATGAAAGTGGGTGAAATTAACAATTTAACACTTATTTAAATTCGTAACTAATATGCAAACATCTAGAAAGCGTGGTACGAATTTCATACAAACGAAGTCATTGGCAAGACTTAGTATAAACAACATGTAGGTTGTTATGTTAAATAAAAAGCATGCAGTTAAAAAAGAGAACTCTTAGTTATAAAACAACTTCATTCAACAAGTAAAAACCCCATTAATTTAAATGCAGACCATTTTCTGGTTCTTTCTTTGTTGATAAAGTTATCAATACGTATGTTTATGTTTACATTCACCTCGTTCTATATCCTCTTATAACCTCTATATATAAATATTGAAGCCATTATAAAATTAGTAAGAGATCCGAGTTCGAATCCAATAGCAACTATTTAAATGAAGTAAGAGAAAATCGCATGCATGTTTCACACCAGATTTTTACTTTCTCTTACTCTTTCGGTAAGAGGAAGTATTTGTTATCGTGACAAAATTTTCGCAATTTAGCTTTCAATGGTAATACATGTTTTGAAGTCCTCTGAGAACGATAAAAATATTTTTAGCCAATGGTCTGTCGGAACATAATATCTAAAAAAAAATCTGGTGTGAAAAAACACTCACACAACTTTTTCTTACTCCTGTTTTCAAAATTATAATTGACAAATGTTATAGTGTAACAAATTTAACGAAATTCGTCGAAAATTGAAAAAACAGTTCAGTAAAAGCGTACTTCCGGTTTACTAATTTTCTTAAAACTTGGAATTTCGGTCATCTATTTATTTCTAATTAATTTTGTTTGGATGATAGAATTGTATAATCAACTGTGATAGCAATTTAGAGGAAGCTGTAACACCTCCCCTCCCCTAAAAAGTGCCCTTAAATGAATTTTTGCAGAGAAATGTTTTAAATAAAAGATGTAGATCATTGCATGATTAGTTTATATATATGAAGTTTCAAGAAAATCGTTGGAGCCATTTTTAAGAAAATCGCGAAAAAGTGAAGAAATCATTTAGTAAAGTCTTAAAATAAACGCACTTCCGGTTGTCCGATTTTTTCAAAAACTCGGAATTTCAACAACATATTTAATTCTAATTAACATTATTAAGAAGGCAGAATTGTCTAATAAACTGAAATAGCACTTTAGATGAAAACCTAACCTCACCCTTCCCCCCTTAAATGAATTTTT